>CANYCX013656640.1:0-18697 GCA_948193385.1 Breynia disticha f. nivosa
TTTACTTATACATTCATCTTACCAACTCCATCCAATTAAGGATTACATTGTCTAAAGCATTTCCATGATTTCATGTGTGTTCTATTGATTCAATAACATATAATTCCAGCATCAATATCCATTCAATACATAAAATCAACAAGGTTTACAATTTCATCAATCAACCATTTGTAAACCTTAACTAAATATTATGTTTTCCACTCTTTTCATCAACTTTCCTTCTTCAATTCCTTCCTATCATATACACACAATTAATTCAAGTCTCTTGCACTTTTTCTATCATTTCCAGTAACCAAAACTTCATATAAATCAGTAAATAATAAGCCATATGCCTTAAATCAACCTTAAGTAAACCTAACCTTACTTACTTTATCAACTTAAGATGATTGATTGCAAGAATAAAAATAAAATCGCCTTCTCTGCTCCAAATCTCCCTTTTCTTAGATCTTTCTTATGTTCTTTTTCTCTGGGATGAAAGATAGGTAAAATAAGGTTTCTATGCGATTCTCGAGTGTTCATTTTATATTTTTTCAGGCAAACAGCAATCCACGAGTGGTAAAATGTGAACTACGTGTGGTAGTGCCGACTGCGTGTACTTTGGCCTCCACCACGTGTACTTTACTACCATGTTCATATATGTTCATAGGTGTTCATTTCTGATTATGGTCATGTTTAAATGTGTTCATTTGTGTTCATCTGGATCAGAACCTAAACATATAACTTATTATCTTCAATATTTATTATCAATTGTTATTCAACAATTCCATCATTTAAATTTTGGGATGTTACACGGAATATCATCGGTCCCAGACCGGCATCGAGATCTCTCTCGAAATAATCCTCAGGCCTAGCCTAGGATATCAATCTCACTGTCACACAATGAATGCAACACAATGAATGATCAATGCATTCATATAGCTCAACTCAATCAAGTATGCTCAATATAAAGCAATCATATGTTTATCCATAACACAAAGCAATCATATGCTTTTAATATCAACATGACCTCAACCATATATCAACATGGATAAAAGAGCATACTTTACAATTCATATCAAATATGAATAATCCAAGCAAGAACACAATCTAGCCATATTAATAACAATACTTAACCATGCTCATTTCAAACAAGATATCACAAATTAATCCATTAATGTCCATAAGAACAATACACATATGAGCATGTACATTAAATATTCATAAGTAAACATATATTACTTATAACTTTCCAATTTAGTTCCTAAGAACATATTTACATATAAAACATATATGTTCAACTTGATTTTCATGTCAAACAATCATTCATCCATAATTAGTAAGTGTAAGAACACTTACCTCGACTATTTTACGAAGTCAGTGTCGGGCTCAACTTCGATCTGATCGTTGTATAGATCCTCCTGTACGAAATTAATCGCATAAATGATGTTAATTAACCATACTCATATTGATTCTACACTTAGAATCATCAAACATCCTTTAAAACCATAATCCTTAACTTCACAGTAAACTTTCCTTAAGAACCAATTCTTCCAATTCTAATTGACTCATGATTTCCACATGCAAAATCATCGTAAGTTAATCAAGCTCCTTTCACTTAAATACATACTTTCTCAGCCTCAACTTCAGTTCAAACTCATTAAACCTAATAAACTTCAATCCTCAGAAAACTTCCATTAACCTACGCTTAATATATATACACATATATGCTTGTATACTTACTTAGAATTGATTTCCACAAGATTTCAAGCAATAATGGATGTTTTCTTCTTGCTTTGATCTTCCTTCAGTTGAATTAGGGTTTTTCCTACTAGCTTGCTCGAGTTTGCTCTGTTTTCTGAATGAAAATGAATGAAACAGTACTGAATATATATATATACATCACCTCAGCACGGCCTGAGGCACGTCTCGTGCCCAGGTCATGTTGATTTGTTTTTTCCTCATTTTAATTTTCCAAAAATTTTGGAAAACCCTGGAAAACAACATGAGCACGAGGGCATGCTAACTTGGCACGAGGTCGTGCTCAAGTTCTGTTCTGTAGAATTTTTTGATTTTCATCTGATTCGATTCTATTTTGATATATTTTTCATATATCTCATTTCTAACAAATTCCAGGGTGTTACATCCATGATTTTTATGAAATGGCGACCAAGGTCATGGAGTATGAAGGGTTGTTGCGGGAATATACAGCCAGGAAGAAGCAAACTATGGGCACTTATTTCTAGGAAGTTCACTTAGTGGATGTGCCATAAATTTTTGGAGTGGAGCAGTGGCAAGTAAAGGGAATATTACCTGCCCAAAACTTGTCAAACAAAGCGCAGGTTCTAACTGTAACGTCCTAAAAATTTTATAATAATAAGATTTTAATAAATATATAAAAATGTACATAAATTTTTCGCAAATTATTTTAATTAATATTTCGGGTGTGTTTAAGTCGATCGGAAAAGAGAAAAACGAGGGTAGAGTGAATTAGTTGAATCGGGGGCAAAATCATCCAAACCAAACTTAGTATATATATCTTTGTTCCTCTCCCTCTCTTCTCACTCTTCACTCACGTTCTCTCTCTCCAAATAACGTTCCAAAGCTGAAAACCCTAACCAATTCCGAACCTTCATCAAATCTTGGCGTTTGGGAGTTCTAGAACCGATTAGAGCTCTTAATTTGGTAAGTTCTTTCGTATTGAATCTTGAAATCCCGTTTTTGAATCATACTTAACTTTTCGACGCAATATCTCTTCCATTTAAGCTCTGATTCGAGCGAAATATGGTTCGTTGGAAAGCTTAATGTATTTACTATCCATTAGTAACCATTTTTTGTGTTAATTCATGGTTTAGGTACCTAAAATCGGTGTTAAAAGGCGGATAGGTCAAAGTGACGAGTTTGGGTTTCTAAACCCTAAGTTCGTTTCGAAGTATCGTTACTTAGGTAAGCTTCTTCGGGCTCTATTGAGGTTATTTGTATAATCAATTTAATTGGGTCTTGAGTAGGGTGTGAGTAAGGATTGATGATAGAAAATTTCTTAGGGTTTCGGGAAGGAAGTCGGCGAATTAGAGCATAAATGTCGTATTATAAAGTTGAAAGCGTAAAAATATATTTAACTAAACCTATAGGGAGCGTTAAATGTGGTTGGTGAAGAAAGGAAGAAAGAAATTAGGTAAGGTAGTTGGGAATTATTAATGATAGGAAGGAAAACATAGGAGAATATAATCACCTAAACATATAAATATTAAATCATCGTTAAATTATTGTTTTGCAAAGCATTGTGTTTAAATAATTTATATAAATTATGAATTGTTCATTAGGACGGCAAAATCCCGGAGAGGGGAATTCCAGGCCGGAGCCTTAGGTGTGTTTTGTAAGGTAAGCATCGCGAGCGCAACTTCTTTTGCTTGTATGTTTCTTGTATGCAAAATGTGTTGTTGCTGGATAAGTGATTATGTGTTGGTTGTGTACTTGAGTTGTTGGTGTGGTGTGAAAGTTGATGTGATATGAAAAATGGATTGTTGTGGATTGGTGTGTTTGGTGTGATATGTTGTTAGGAAACTTTATTGAATATTAAGTCTGGCTGGAACATGTGTTGTTGTTTGATATGAATTTGTGAAGCTATGTTGTGGTATGTGATAAGGTTGTGGTTAAGATCCATACTTAATGATGTAGCATAGCATGAACATGCATGATTGTGATATTTGATAACTCCTACATCATGCATGCATTTGGGGCTCATTGGGAGCATATACTTAAAGTGAAAAGGCTCTTGGGAGCAGAAATTTAAAATGAGGAAGTGGTTACCGGCTCTTGGGAGCGTAATTACAGTAGTATATAAAACATACGTTACTGCAACACAGTGGAAAACTCGTTTCACATTTTAGTGTTCGAGTGTGCTGACCAAATAAGGTCATTAATCAGGCCTATAGGGGCATAAAAATCTATGGACCATAGTAATTGTAACATATACTCCGGGCCGACGAGGCCCGTTTGCAAACGTCATATAAAATGGCCAAGAAAAGGGCATAAATGAGAAAAATGAACTGGGGGTATTTACGGATTGTTGAGCTTGCATGATTTGTTGACTCTGGTTTGATATTGATTATATGAGAATTTTTGACTGGCTTGTGAATGATTGGTAATCAATTCATGATGTTAAATCGAGTGCATTATGTTTTGTCGGATTGCAATACGTGATTGTTGGATATAAAGTTATTTATGATGGCAAAATTTGAATTGGAGTTGTATAAATTGATATGTGAAATGTTGTTGTGAACTTTGATGCATAATGGTTGAATGATCAAGTGCAAAGGTGCTGAAATTTTGGATGTAGGGGACCCAAACGGTTTTAGAAACGGTTTGGTCAAACTGTTTCCCAAACAGTTCGACATTTTTTTTCATTCCAGGGGACCCAAACAGTTTGAGAAACGGTTTAGCCAAACCGTTCCCCAAACCGATTCAATTTTTGCACAATCCAAAACAACCAAACGGCCTGAGGAACGGCCTAGCCAAACTGTTCCCCAAACCGTGCGGTTTGGATGACTGAAAAGAATGACCAAACAGTTTGGAGAACGACCTAGCCAGGCCGATCCCCAAACCGTTCGACACTGTTCATCACACTACAAATTTGATTGTTTGAAGGTTATTGAATCCAATTATTTGTAAGCATGTTTTGATGAATTAATTCTTTGGTATGGAGATGAAAGTTATCAAATATATATATACATTGTGGCTAAACATACAAATGCATGAAAAGTTGACCATTCTAGTTGTGTTGCTTACGGGGTTTCATGACTCACACGTTTTATGCCTGCCACGCTCGATAGGAACTAAAGGAGGATAAATTTTAGACGCGAAGGTGGTACATTGCTGCTCAAGTTAGGACTTGCTATGAGAGAATTCGAGGTGGGCGGTGCACTGTGTAGGAATATTTTATCTTGTACATGACAGATCATACATAGTGCATTATTTGTATTTTGTTAGGTTATGATTGAAATAGAATCTTTTCGGTTCTTTTTCTTTCCTTACCTGTAATATTTTGTAAACCTCATACTGTATTGGGCCTAGGCCTTTGCAAATCTTTGTGAATGTGTTTGATGAAATGAGATGTACATATTTAGTAAAGATGAGCTTATTTTTATTTCTTTCATTTTTATTTCCTTATAATCATTTCAAATTACTTTAAAAGAAAAACCTGATTTCTAAGTTCGAGTGTCACTTGACGGAAGGGGAGTGAATACGTAAGTGATAGTCGAATTTGGGGGTCACACTAACGTCAAAGGAGGTGACAAGAGGAATTCTCAATATACCTTTGATGTTACTAAGACAGGAGAGATTTTTTATTTTCTATTGCAGGAGCATTTCCTAAGTCTGTCAGAGGGTTATACCTTGTCAACGAAGGAAGAATAGAAGGGGAAAGACTATTGCAAGTTCCACAACATGTGGAATCATGCCACGAATGCTCGTTGGGCATTCAAGAATATCATACAAGAGCGTATCAACAAAGGGATCATCAAATTCCCAAAGGAGACTATATTGGTGGACAAGGATCCTTTTCCCAATGGGGCAGACTCTGTAAATGTAGTCGCCCTTGACTTGAGGGAATGGCTTAATGGAAGGCAACAAAGGAGACAGAGGAAAACTGCCCTGAGGCTTGGGGGTAGGATTAATAAAGTTTTGGTGAGAAAGGAAGACATGCCAAGGCAAAGAACAACACCTTTGGTTGGAGAAACATCTCGTCACAGGCCTCGTTTTGTCAAACCACCAGTGTCAAAGGAGGTGAAGAGATGGGTAGTGGTGCGAGATTGGAGGTCAATGGAAAGAAAGAATCAAACTCAGAAAAGGTAAGAACAGTGCAAGCAACTAGCCTTGCATTTAGCAGAGCAAAGTCAATAACTGAACTTACAGATTGCAAGACAAAAAGAGAGATTTCAGGTCTATTAGGAGGCATTGATAGAGAAGCAGACTGAAACTCAAGTCATTATGGATCAGGTGTTGGCAGGTAATATCGTCATAACACATCACAATAAGTTTCATAGAAGGGCTACTGATGATGCAGAGTTTGTGGACAGTAGCAGTGAAGGGAAAAAGATATTCAACCAAGAGTAAGTAGTTTTCAAGTTGGGGAATTACTAGTTTTTTATATGGGGATGATTTTTTTGTGTTTGCACTCTTATTTCAGGAAACATGAGGAAGTTCAGAGAAGAAGGCGATCCTGCCCATAGAAGAAAGGATTGAGGGACAATGGTGTCCTACCAATGGACTCAAGGAAGAGGAGTTTATGGGTAGGACAAGGATGCCTATGGCCAACACAAATCACTGATACATGAAATAGAGGTTAAAGTACAGATGGACTCAACTGATGACGGCTCAACAACAATGTTTGACTCTACCCAAAAGGATGAAATTGGAGATCAACTTCTGCCAAAGGATGAACCATTAGAGCAGACCAGTCAGCCATTGGCCTTTGGGTTCCCAACTGAGGCAAGCCTTTGGATAAGGTTCTGGTAGATAATGGCTCAGCCATAAGTGTGGACAGGGTTCTGGTGGATAATGGCTCTACCATAAATGTTATCCCATGGAAGACATTGCTAAATCTAAGTAAAGGTGCTCAAGATATCATACACACTAACCTCGTTGTGACCGCAGTAATAGGTGATGCGGCTAAGACACTGGGGGCCATTCCATTACAAATTTGTGTTGGAAGTAGAACATGTACTTCGACATTCTTTGTTATCAACTTCACAACTAGCTACAAGTTATTGTTAGGAATGGACTAGATCCATGCCAATTTATGTGTCCCGTCCACACTTCACCAATGCCTACTCTTTTGGAACGAAGGACAGGTGGAAACAGTTAAAGCCAACACAAATCCATTCAAAAGGGAAGTCAATATGATGGATGCTTATTTTTATCATAGAGACACACAACCAATAACTTTCTAGGGCTCGAACAAGAATGGAAAACCTACCAGTTTCACCTTTGCCAAAGGAAAGGTTATGGTTATATCTAATCAAGGCAGGCTCATTAACAGGCCGCCTTGTCCATTGGACTGCCAGTATCTAAATGATTAACTGTAATAAATGAGAAGGAGAGTTGGGAGTAGCTGCACTTATGAACCTTAAAGGAATGCAGCAGCCCAAAGAATGTACTAAGCCAGAAGAAGTCATTAAAGTTGAAGTCATTTACAAAAAAGCACCGCCAATGGAAGAAGATCAAGTGCAAATGAAGGACCTAGAAGCTGCCCCTACAAAGATGGAAGATACAAGACTGCAGGTTAAAGATCCCCTAGAAGAGATCAATTTGGGTACAGAGGAAGATCCAATGATTACCTATGTCAATGGATTATTACAACCTGACCTATGAGGAAATATTGTCGAGGTATTGCATGAATTCAAGGATTAGTTTGCTTGGGACTATAAGAACATATCGGGTTTAAGTCGAAGTTTGGTGGAGCACTGCTTACCCATTAAGGAAGAACTCTACCCTTTTCAACAACCACCATGAATGATGTCAAAAGAGGTGGAGCTCAAAGTGAAAGAAGAAATAGAAAGGCTTTTGTCAGTGGGCTTCATCAAGCCGCCCAAGTACACTGAATGGTTAGTAAATATCGTTCTTGTAATGAAGAAGAATGGGAAATCAGAGTATGTATTAACTTTAGAGATTTTATTGACGTCACACCAAAGGATGTTTATGTAATGTCAGTAAGCGACATGTTGATTGACGCTACGGTAAATCATGAAATATTAAAATTTTTGGATTGTTTTGCTGGTTATAATTAGATTCAGATCGCTGAAAGTGACATGCATAAGAGAACCTTTCATTGCCCAGGAGCCATTGGCACCTTTGAATGGGTAATAATGTCATTCGACTTAAAAAATGCAAGGCTAGTTATCAAAAAGTCATGAACCTGATTTTTCATGATCTTATAGGCAAAACAATAGAAGTTTATATTGATGATGTAGTAGTCAAGTCAAAAAAGAAGCAGGAACATATGGAGCATTTGAGAGAGGGGTTACAACGGCTAAGGAAACATCAAATCAGGCTCAATCCATTCAAATGTGCATTCTGGGTTAGGCTGGAAATTTCCTAGGTTTTTAGTTCACCAAAGAGGCGTACAGGTGGATGACAACAAAACAAAGGCAATTTTACAGGCCAAGCCGCCTACTAGAAAGAAGGAACTATAAAAATTCCTAGGGCAGGTAAATTACCTAAGAGATTTATTTCTAATCTTACAGGTAAAACATAAGGCATTTTGGAACTTCTGAAATTAAAGAAAGAAGAGGATTTTGTTTGGAAACCATGCCACCAAGAAGCTTTTGAACAAATCAAAGGTTACCTATGTAAACCGCCCGTGTTAATGCCGCCAAGAAAGGACTGGCATCTGAAGTTATACCTGTCTATCGTTGAAGGGTCCATTGGTTGTGTCCTTTCCCAGAATAATGACAAAGGGGATGAGCATGCCATATACTATTTGAGTCGAACTCTTAAGGATGCAGAGGTCAGTACAAGCCTATAGAAAAAGTCTGTTTGGCACTATACTTTGCATGCACTAAATTAAGACATTATATGATTGGTAATCTGATTTATGTGGTTTTTAAAATGGATGTGATTAAATATATGTTGACAATGCCTATAGTCACCAGAAGAATAGGCAAATGGGCTATAGCTTTGGCAGAATTTTCTTTGCAGTAGATACCTCAAAAGGTTATGAAATGTCAAACTCTGGCAGATTTCTTAGCCGATCACCCAAGCCCTGAGGCATCCAGTGAAGAACCTGAGTTGAATGTCTTTTGCCTTAAGGAAGCCCGTTGGTCAATGAAGTTTGATGGGTCAAGTACTTAAGAATCATCTAGAGTTAGTGGAATCATCTAGAGTTGAATGTCTTTTGCCTTAAGGAAGCCCGTTGCCTGCACAAAAAATTAAGCAGAGCATGAAGCTCTAATTATAGGGTTGGAAATATTAAAAGAGCAGGGGGCAAAAAAACATGAAGGTTTTTGGTGATTCACAGCTGGTATTAAGACAAATGAATGGTGAATACCGCTATAGTAGTTTTTCACTTGCCCCATACTTTGTCGTAATTATACCATTGTTAGGAGACTTTAAGAAAGTGGCGCTGGCGTATGTGCTAAGGAGCCAGAACTAGAAAGCAGATAGCATGGCCAAGGTGGCCTCTGGGATGGACATGTCAGAGGAACTAATGCATAAGTTTGTACTCATTCACAAGCAAAATCATCCCTCCATTGAAGCTAGGGCATGCTAATGGAAGTGCTCAATACATACACAAATGTGGCTGAAGATTGGAGAGAACCCATTAAAGATTATCTGTCAAACCCAAATATGAAAGCTCCATACAAAGTTCGGCTGCAATCACTACAGTACCTGTTAATAAACGTCTCATTTTACCGTAAAGGTTTTGATGGTCTACTACTCATATGCCTGAGTTTCCCATAGGCTATAGAAGTAATGAAGCAAGTGCATGAAGGGGTTTACGGGCCACATTAGGCTGGAAAGAAGATGAGGTGGTTAATAAGGAGACATGGTTATTAATGGTCTTAGATTCTGAATAATTGTATAGAATACGCTAAAGTTTGCAAACAATGCCAACAACATTAACAAATACAAAGAGTACAAGCGACAAAGTTTTTTCATGTTGTCAAACCTTGGTGTATCCGGGGATGGCCATGGCTACCAACTTTTTTACCAAGTGGATGGAGGCCCTGCCAATGAAGAAAGTAGAATAGGTGGATGTAATTCAGTTATTTAAAGAACATATAATTCACAGATTTGGCATTCTACAATCTATTACAACGGGCCAGGGGACAATGTTCATAGGGGAGTAAGTAAAAGCTTTCGCAGATGATTACGACATTAAGCTCATCAGGTCAACTCCATACTACGCTGAAGCCAATGGACAAGCGGAAGCTTCTAATAAAGTCTTTATTGGCATTTTATAGAAGATGATGGAAGATAATCCCAGGGAATGACATACCTTGTTATCAAAAACACTGTGGGCATATCGCACCTTTAAAAGGGACGCCACAAGCACAAGTCCTTTTCATCTTACTTACGGACATGATGTCGTGTTGCCAATGGAAGTAGTAGTTCCATCATTACAGATGGCCCGACAAAATGATCTCACCCCAGAAGAATTTTCCCATACTATGGTATTGGAGCTGGAAGATCTTGATGCAACAAGATTAGAAGCCCTGGACAGAATATTTTGTAGAAACAAAAGGTGTCAAAAGCTTACAACAAGAAGGTACAGGTAAAATCCTTTGAGAAAGGAGAGTTTGTGTGAAAAGTGATATTACCTATAGACACTAAAGATCGAGTTTATGGCTAGTGGTCTGCAAACTGGGAAGGGCCTTTCAAAGTCAAAGAAGTCCTCCCGAGAAACGCTTAGTGGCTAGAAAGTTTGCACGGGGCGGCACATCCCAAATTCATTAATGGCAAGTACCTGAAGAAATATTTCCTAACTATGTGGGAGAACTATAACATAGAACCCGATATACTATAAGCTACGAGTAGGCCTCTGGCCACTCTCATTTGTATGAATAAAAGCAATAAAGAGATAGGCCAATGGTTATTTCAATAAATCATGCAATAAGTCTTTTGTTCTTGGTACTGTTCAAAAACTTATGACAAATTGGCTCTTAGCCATTGGCAAAGCATTAAAGTAACTGCAACAGGTTGGCCTCAGATCAAAAACATCATTTAGACATGCAAATGGTTGGCCTCAGGCCACCATGAAATAATATACCTATAGTACATTAAATAAAGAAGACTGCTAAGTGACATAGAAAAACCTGTGCAGAAATTGACCTCAGGCCATGTCAAACAAAGATCAATAGCAATTACTAAACCTGCACAGACAGAATCAATAAAAAGCAAACAAATCCCAAATAAAAAATAGGCCTCCAGCCATAGAACCTATCAAGCGAGACGTCCAGTAACCTGTAACCTGCGTATAAGTTGGCCTCCGACCATTTTAACCAACACAATATGCAGTCACAAATCATTAGGAAAAGCTTGCCTCCGACCGCTTTGCTACCACAAATATAGAGTCAGATTTAATTATAAGTTATGGTTCAGTCCTAAAGATTAGAATATGTGGTGCGCCATAGGCTAACACTAGTCTTAAACTTTTACAAAATGATGAGACCTAGCAGAATACATAAATGAGGAAATGGGTCACAGAAAAGGTTGTAGGGCCGCATGCACCTCCTCGCCCCATTACAGAAGATAGCCCTGTAAGATATCCTCCAACTCGTGAAGTTGTCCCTGACATGCTGAAATGCTGGGTCACAGAAAATGACTGCCTGTTTCACAACAAAGTCAGATGTAATGTCCTTTATGCTCTAGCGCTGAGCTTCATGAACATTGCTTAGATCTTGGAATTGGGACATCTGGGCTGCCACTTTATCCTTCTCTGACACTGCGGAGGTGAAATATCGGGATAGAACTGTAATTCAATTTTGCAAGTTTCATAGTGAGAAATTCTGCGTGAACACAGAAGCACGTCAATGGCATCATCAGCTGACCTAGCCATCTAAGGAGTCATGGAGGAAAGTCCTAGGTCATGGATTTTTTGAAGGACACCTTTAGTTGTAGCAATGTCCTCCTCAGAAATCGCCCCAAGGGAAGGTTAGAGAGGGGAGGTGAACATGCTTTGTAAGTTAATAGTGGCCAGTGGATCCGTCCTGGGACACCAGAGCATACACCTTGTTTCTCATTTCATCAAGACCCTTCCAAAAAGGAAGTGTTAGCACCGAAGGGAGAATTTTTAAAGAAGCTCAATAATCTTACCAGTGGCGCAGGCTTAATCTCCATTTCTTTGTGAAGCACAACCTTGGGTGAGCACTTCATAGAATCCTCAACAATGTTGGCAACCACACGATCTAATCCAGTCGACATTTTTGCATGCTGAGCACAAGCGCCAGAAGCAGAAGTGAGCTTTTAAAAATGAACACAACATTTTATACCCAAATGGCACGACCATGGCACGTTTTGTGCTCTCAGCTCATGCCTAACAATTGTGGCATGATCCACTTCCCAAGAAGGCACGATCCGTGCCTATTTTCCTCCCTAGCACGATGAAAACAACCAAGCACAACTTGTGCTTAAGTCTTCCCTCATGGCACGGTTTATAATTGAAACAAGCACATCTCGTACTTCTCTCCACCTCCATTCAATTCCAATTCATTTTCTTTATCCAATTTATTCCCATTTTCATTCTTTTAAATTCTAATTTTCATATTCTTTATTTATTTCAATTCAAATTCTCATATTATTTTTATTTTACGAAATTCAGGATGTTATAATTCTCCCCCACTTAGAAAATTTTGGTCCCAAAATTTACATGTGAAGGAAATAGAACTATGTCACAAATGATATAAGTTCATTTTTTAATTCTTTTTCCAGAACTGAAATGTGTGCAAATATATTCTTATCATACTATTACCTCTCACTTTGTGATATAAATTATGAATCAAGGTCTCTCATCTCACAACCAAGTTCATATCCACTAAACCTCAATTCATCAAAAAGAAATTTCCTACCACCAAGTTTTCTTTGTTTTTGTACTGCTCAATCATAATTGATTTCTCACAAAGTACTTAACCTTAACTTAGTAAGTCTTTTTTTTTTCATGAATAAGCATCTCATATCATATAGTCATGTGCTTATTAAGAAGAAATAATGCATACATTACTTGTAATATCTCTTTAGGCCAACATCTCCACATTCAGTAGCACAAGTTACTCTTATTACAAACATAATCATGTCTTTTTCATCAAACCTAATTATACACAGCCGACCTTCCAGTATAATCATTTATCGAATAAGCACTATCTTTTGTTTTCAATCTCTCCAACATGTGCTCAATTATTACTCACATATATCTCTATGTTAATGCTCTCCGCTCCATCCGTAATGCCAATCCAAAGTAGGAAACAAGAAAATGCAATTGTATACATGAGAAAAATACAAGAATAGATGAACTGTCCTACCTTGGTCAAGAAAAAGACACAGGAAACCAACAATCATTTCCATAATCGATGTATACTTTTGGCATTACGTTAAAGAAAAGATTCGAACAATAGAAAACCTCAATGGTTCACTTTTAATTACGCTATTACATCAATATTTCGTTCTTGAATACTCTCTCCTGATACTACAAGAACCTCGTCAACATAAACTCTGACTTCAATTTTTCATTTTCTTATATTTCTCATCTTCACATTATATCTCATGAACACCATGTTCTCATAATGAAACATCATACCACTATATTTCTCATGGTCACTTGCAAAAATATCGTGTATTGATCCATTATGGATCATTTCCCTTAAATGATTCTTTTCCTTCTTTCATTTATGTCTCTAGGAAGACATTTCTCAATTCGATATTTTAGTGTTTTCACAACAGCTTGTGTTAAGAAACACTATTACCGTATCTTTAACTGTTAATCATTCTGCACAAAGTTATGCATTTACATATCATTTGTGACGTTACTTTTCTTTTTCACCACTCTTTTTGTTGCTATTTAACATAGTTAAAATACTTGATACCTCATTGTTTTCATTCTTATTTTTGTTAATTACATGATAACTTTTGTTCTGTTCAGGTTGTTGTAACTCTCACAAGGTGTTTTGATTAAGCGCAATCGTCATGCTATTGGACATAAGATCCTTTGTCAAACACAAGTTCGACACAAAGACGTGCCACACACTGGAATGAATAAATCAAGTTCAACATGAAGGAAACTTTTCAGACACGAGGTTGTGTTAAGTGTCAACACTAGGTCCATTCAATGACCATTTAATCATTTCTTATCACTAACATAATCATACTCATATGTTCCATTCTCTCACATATCACATGCATATAGTTTTTCTCTATTCTTATGGTATAGTTCAACCATTTTATCATAATCGTATGTTAGACACACTTAAATATTTTATGATAGTCTTAGTTTGTTAACTACCCAACATCAAGAATACATTTGTATGAACATGTATTATGGAAGGCAATTGCAGATTTGCCTAATACAAGTTTTGGGTCTTTTTCTTTCAAAGCCTCTCACCCTGATATCTCGTCGAAAATTTTTTGACAGATAGTTTTCTCTCAAGTTTTCACTCGCCAATATCAAGGAATTCTTATCATAGCTTATAGCATTTAGCCTAACCAATCAAGGCATGTAAGTACATCTAATAAAGCCACATAGCTTTATAAGATCATAAGGTTGCTTAACATTTTTCTTAGTCACATTCTTGGCCTTTAGCCTGCAAGTATATTTCACAAAGAATCTTTAGATTACACTTAAGTAACCATACCTTATCAATGCAAGGATTCCACGAGGCCGAAGCACGAAGGTTTTTCTTAAACCATTCTTGGTTTTCAAACTCAAATCATTGTTTTTCTAAAGCAAAATCTTTGCATATGGCCCGAAAAACAATGTATCTTTCTGAGGGATATCTAATCCCTGCTCTGTTAGCACTAAATGTAGGACTCAAATTTAAAACCATTTATTTTTGAATATTTCCAAATATCTTTTAAAAACATGGAATAAATAAAAGAGTTATGAAAAATTACAATGAATTTAAAAATGAAATTCATTAACACCATAGAAAGTCTTTAAACTCTTTCGCAAAATAATCCATGTTTACAAATTACGTGCTCGAATCCTCCTCATGGCAATCCTACTAAACCTACACAACATTAAAACAACATACGGGGTGAGTATATAAAATATACCTAGTAAGTGATAAACAAATTATTGTTAAAATGAAGTGTAGGGGAAACTACAGTCAGTACGGGGCGTGCTCGATGAATAAGAGGACATGTTTATCTCTGGCACGACAATGTCTCATTCGAGCACGAGGTCGTGCTCATCATTTTTATCCAAATTCAATATCCGGCACATCCAATCAAGTTCAGGTTTCATTCCAATCAAGCTAGTAGCTTCTATTTATCATACCAATAGTGTTTTCTATAAGAAACACACATATATACTTGTTTGCAAGAGTAAGCTAGGTATAGCAAATAAACCAAAACATATTTCTCATCAGCACATAACTCATAATCAACATACCAACATTCAAATATCATCAAGCAATGATCAATCATGCCAAATATAAATGCAAATCAAATCTTTGCATATGAATGCTATGCAAACACATGCGAATGCCTATGGATCTTTCTTTCTCTTTTCTTTTTCTTTTTCTTTTCATTTTTCCCTCGGTCCCAGACCGGCATCGTACCCAGTACGGCATCGAGCCCAGCTCAAAATATCATTGGTCCCAGACCGACATCGAGATCTCTCTCGAAATAATCCTCAAGTCCAGCCTAGGATATCAATCTCAGTATCACGCAATGAATGCAACACAATGAATGTACAATGCATTCTTATATCTCAAACTCAATCAAGTATGCTTAATATGCAAACACATGCTTATATACATATTACGAAGCAAAACATGCTTTAACATCAACATCTTATCAACCATATGTCAATTATAACCAAAAGAGCATACTTATACACATTCAAGGTAAGAATACCATCATCCATAATCAACTCATCATCAACATGCTCATACCAATCCTTTCACATACAAACCATCAAATATCAATCAATTGTTCATAAGAACAATACATATATGAGCAAGAACACAAAAATACAACTAAGCAAATAATGCTTATAATCAACCAAATATGTTCCAAGAACATTCTTCCACATAACTCATACATTTTTAAGTTAAACTATACTCTATTAATCAAAATAACATAATTAATAAGTGTAAGAACACTTACACAAGTTACTTGCATATTCCTTTCACACTTTTCATAAGTTATTTCCATAAGAAAAACATGGCATCATCATCATGCTATTATTTAGCATCAATTATCAATAAGAATACATCATGCCTTGTTCTTATTCATATTCTTTCTTTATATTCTCATATAATTAATTCAAGTTTGAATCTCTAACCACAACTCAATATAGCAAACAAAGCTATATATAAAAGTATAAACACTACTAAATAAAAGCCTAATTCAAGCTTAGTTCATACATACCAAAGTACACTTTTAGTAAGTGTAGAACACTTACCCCAACTCCATAAAATCGGCTTAAAACTCAATTCGTAACCAAGCTCCACAATGAATTTCCTATCACAAATTTCACATACAATTTCAGTAAAAACATATATTAATTTCTTACATAATTTGCTTATAAAACAGTATTCCCTAATTTCCTCTTTCTCATAAACATCAATCCCTAATCTCCTAAGTTCTTTGATTTGTTTTTTATAAACCATTCTCAAAGTTACCAACAATTCCAATATAACTAAATTCATCAATTCCACAACAATTCTGAGATTTCAAATCTCAAAACCTCAACCTCCTAACTCTGAGCAACATATAAGTATAGTTGAAGACTTAAAGAGTTTACCGTATATGCGGTTGTTTTCCATGAGAATTCATCATCTTGAGCTAAGAATCGCCTTTCAATCGCTCTCTAGGGTTCTCTAGGTTAGTCTATCAGTTTTTAAGAGTTTTTTTGTAAGAAACGAGCTTTTAAAAATGAACACAACATTTTATACCCAAATGGCATGACCATGGCACGTTTCGTGCTGTCAGCTCGTGCCTAACAATCGTGGTACGATCCACTTCCCAAGCAGGAACGATCCGTGCCTATTTTCCTCCCTAGCACGGTGAAAACAACCAAGCACGACTTGGGCTTAAGTCTTCCCTCATGGCACGGTTTATAATTGAAACAAGCACATCTCGTGCTTCTCTCCACCACCATTCAATTTGAATTCATTTTCTTTAACCAATTTATTCCCATTTTTATTCTTTTAAAATCTAATTTTCATATTCTTTATTTATTTCAATTCAAATTCTCATATTATTTTTATTTTATGAAATTCAGGATGTTACAGCAGAGGCCAATAATGGGACTACATCCCGTAGCGTGATGGACATAGGGCCATGCGGGAATAGGAAAGCATTGCACCCTTGACTCCAGAACTTTAAGGCGTCAGCTACCATGTGGGAGTGAACTTCGGTCAATTTCATGGTGAGCTCGACAAAGTTGGCTATACCAATAGAAACCCATAAAGGGCGAAACTGTGTAGCCATTTTGTCAGCCCAAGTAAGGTACTGCTCAGTCACTGGTGACCAACAATGTTGGCGGCACGGTTTGGCCAGGTTGTCCATTTTTGTGGGCAAGCATTCCCCTTCAGATAGAGGAAAAGGGTGAGAGATTAGCGAGGAGGCCATGGTCAGAGCGATGGTGGCGCGGATGAGAAGGGATGCCAGAGGTTGGCTCTTTGAGGGAGTGGCCACCAATCCGGCCATTTTCTGCAAAAGGAGAGTCATCGTCAAAGGCCAGAATGATAAAATTAGAACCTTTAGATTCGGCTATTACCTGTGCCATTGGCAGAGATGATTCAACCATTGGTACTTGATCACGAGTAGGCTCTGAACCTACAATGGTGAGAAAATATTAAGCTCCTACCAAAAATTCGACAGAGTTTCCCTGTAATTAGGAGACTAAAAACTTGCAGAGCATACAGAAATAAAGCAATAAACTCCAAGCAAACCAGCCTACAATCCTACCTTCAGACATTTGGAAATTGAAGTATGTTCTTCTAGTTCCTCGGCTATATACTCTACTAAAACCTACAGCAAGAACCCAAATATTAACCTTGGCCTTCGGCTGGTTAATCGCACAAGGAAGGGTGTGAACACTTACTTGAGACGCTACGTACGAAAAATGGGTTATGAGATTGAGGGAGAAGTAAACTCCCTTGAAAGATGAAAGTGGCCGGTTGAAGGGCGAGCCACGATCAAGTGGATTTTTCCTCTGAGGAGTCACTCACGGACCTCGTTGGAAAGGAAGAAACACTGCTTGACTCGAGAGACTAGCGGCGGTGACGGCCAGACGTCGCAAGTGTTTGGTCAGTTTGTCATAGCGAGCACCGAGTGGAGCGCGCGGACGGGTAAATGCGCGCTATCACTGTGATAGCGAGAACGAAGTTAGAAAAATAAAATAAACGCGAGCGTACCAGGAATTTTTATGTTATTCCAAACAATAAAATATAAAACACTAAATTCGTTCGCGCTATCACAGTTAGAAAAGGACGACGTTTGTCGCCTTCTCCCGAAAAAGAGGCAAACAAAAACCAATTAAACTAACTCAATATGTTTAACAAAATAAATGTATATCATACCTTAATAATATCTAAAAAATGAATCAAAAAAAATGAATGACCTCAAATAAAAATTTGTTCAAGGGAGCTATTCTTTTCTAAACAAAACACCATCATCAACTACGAAAAATAAAACGGAGTTTGAATGTTCATATCCTAAATATGAGAATAAGATTTGAACCTTTAATCCCATAAATTAGGTGTAACATCCCAACATTTACGAAAAATACAGTAAAAATACGTATAAATACAGTAAAATACGTATAAATACGTGAAAAATACGTATAAATTTTTCGCGATAATAAAAATAGAAAATTGTTTAGAATTAAATAAAGGGGAGTTTATGACAATTATATTTAGGAAATGATTGTCAAGAATTTTGAAATCAGATTTTGATTTTGAGTCGGGGTTAATTAAGTTACGAATCAAAGTAGACTCAATACGACTTGGAATTAAAAATTCCAAGCCTTTCAACCTCATTCACCCGACAATTCTTCTCC
>CANYCX013656861.1:0-33809 GCA_948193385.1 Breynia disticha f. nivosa
TACATAGATTTCACATAATTGAAACTCAAACATATCCTTCTTCCAACATACATTTCCATTATCACGTAATCAAATGTAACATCTAAACCATACAATCAACCAAAACAAGGCAACCATTCATAACAAAACACACGAAAGTAAGTGGAAAAAGCACTTACCTCTGTCTCCAAGACTCAATGCAGTCGAGTCACATTGAGAAGGGGTCTAGTCATGCTGAGATGAGCTTAAGTCAAGTCAAGACAGGGTCGAGTCACACTCTGATCATACAAGGATGCACTTGAGCCATGCTCAGATCCTGCTGAGATGCGGTTAGCTCACGCTAAGATTTCACTGAGACGAGTAGAGTCAGCCCAGACTAGGATGAGTCACGCCAAAATGTAGTCAAGTCACCACCAGAAGCAGTTAAGCCACCACGAGATGCGGTCGAGCCATGCCGAGAGGGGCTCGAGTCATATTGAGATACGGTGAAGTGATGCTGAGATGGAGTCGAGTCGCTCTTGAACCCTGTTCAAACATATTCGGGTCACTCTCGAATCCTGCCAAGATGCATTAAGTCACGCTCGGATCATGTTGAGCCGAAGTTGAATCATGTCTGACAAGTCTGAGTCATGCTCGATTCAGTTCGGGACGCGGTAGAGTGATGCCAAGATAGGGTCATGTGCTAAAACGCGGTCGAGTTACACACGGAACACAGTTAACTTAAGTTTGGATCATAACGAGACGAGGTCGAGTCACGTTGAGACAGAGTCTCGTCGACACGAGATCGAATCCCCTTGATATGTGATTGAGCCCGTTTGAATCCTGCTGAGACACGGTTGAGTCATGCTCACTTCATACTGGGTCAATGTTGAATCATGGATGACAAGGTTGGGTCATGCCCGAATCACGTCAGGACGCAGTCGAGGCCTGGCAAGATAGGGTCGAGCCATGCCAAGACCTGCTCTAGTCATGTTGAGACGTGGTCAAGTCACGCATAGATTGCACGAATGCGATTAAGTCACATTTTGATCACGGCGAGACAAGGTCTAGTCACGTTGAGAGGGTTTGGAGTCTAGTCGACACGAGATTGAATCCCGTCGAGATGTGATTAAGCCGCACTCGAATCCTACTGAGAGATGGTCAAGTCATGCTCAGATCATGTAGAGATGCAGTGAGTCACATTCGGATCACGCAGAGTTGTGGTCTAAACACGCTTAGTTCTCGTCAAGACACGATCAATTCACTCTAGGATCACGCTCAGATCTCGACATAGATGCTGTCAAGTCACGCCGAGAAAGGGTTGAGTCAAGCTGAGATGGGGTAAAGTCATGTCGAGGCAGGGTTGAGTAATGCCAACATCAGTTCGAATCACGTCAAGAAGCAGTCAAATAATGCCAAGACGCAATCGAGTCACACTGAGACTGGTCAAGTCACGTCACGACGCGATCAAGAAGCAGTTGAGTCGAGTCACACCGAGACGCGATTGACTCATGCTGTTATCACCCTGAGAGGCAATCGAGTAAATCTCATATCTTGTTGGACCCAATGGAGACACTCTCAGATCTCGTCGAGATGTAGTCGAGTCACATAATGACTGGCCGAGTCACGCCGAAATGGGGACGAGCAAGCCGAGACACGATTAAGTCACGTCATGATGAGGTTGAAATGTGGTCTACCACGCTAGGCAAAATCAACTCACGCCAAGACGGGGTCAAGTCACTCTGAGTTGAAGTCGAGTCCGGCCTAGACGGGATCAAGTCATGCCGAGATAGGAACAAGTCACGTTGAGTCACGCCGAGAAGGGGTCAAGTCAGACCGAGACGTGTTCAAGTCAAGCTCAGATATCGCTGAGATGCGGTCGAGTCACACTCATGTCCCGTCGAGATAAGGTCAAGTGACACTCGGATCTTCCAAGATGGGTCAAGTCATGCTCTGATCATACTGAGGCGTGTTCGAGTTAGACTCTGATCATACCAATATGTGTGTCGAGTCAGGCCCAGATACGGTTGAGGCATGACGGGACACAATCGAGTTATGCCAAGATGCAGTCAAGTCACGACGAGATAGGGTAAAGTCATATCGAGGCGCAGTTGAGTCACCTTGATTAGGTTACGTTGAGAGGGCGTCGAGTCATGTTTGAATCATGCCGAGACGCGGTCGAGTCATGCTGGGATCACACCAAGACGAGGTTGAATCAAGCTCGAATCACGCTGAGACATAGTCGAGCCACACTAGGGTCACGCTGAGGTGGGGTTGAATCATGTCGAGATGAGGTTGAGTGATGCCGAGATAGGGTCGAGTTCTCTCAAGACTGGGTGGAGTCTCGTCGAGATGGGGTTTAGTCAAGCCGAGATGAAGTCAAGTCACACTAAGATGGGGTCGATTCACGTAGAGATGGGGTCAAGTTACCCTCAGGTCACACTAAGACACGGTGAAGTCACGCCCTGCTTACGTTGATAAGCGTTAGAGTTAAGTTTTTATCCCATCGAGATGAGGTCGAGTCATGCTCGGATCATGCTTGAGTCACACTGAGATGGGGTCAAGTAAGGCCGATACAGGATTGTGTCACCGAGACAGGGTCTAGTCATGGGGAGACAAGGTCAGTCATGCTAAAATACGGTCGAAATGTTGTCGATTCAAGTCGAAACACGGCCGAGACAAGCAGATATGAGGTCAGTTCAAGCCGAGATGAGGTCGAGTCATGCTGAGATGCGGTTGATTCGCGCTCGGATCACACCAACCATTAATGAGTCACACCGTGACGAGGTCGACTCACGCCTAGATGCAATCGAGTCATGCCGGGACAGGGTCCACTCACTCCGATATGGGGTTAAGAAATGCTGAGACGGGGTTAAGACATGCCTATATGTGGTCTAGACACGATTGAGACTTGGTCGAGTACCATCGAGATGCGATTAATACCGAGACGAGTCGAGTCATGCTGAGATGGGGTCGAGTCGTGACGAGACCGGTGGAGTCATGCTGAGAAGCGGTTGAATCACTTAGAGATACGGTCCTTTCACGCCAAAATGCTATGGATTTTCTCTTGGATCCCGTCGAGAAGTATTCAGTCATGCTCGGATCACATCAAGACACGGCCGAGTCAAATTGAGACAAGGTCCAGTCACCCAGCAAGGGGTCAAATCACACTAGGATCATGCCAAGACGCAGTCAAGTCACTCTATGATGGGGCCAAATCACACCACTAATACATAGTCGAGAAGCGATCAAGTCACCCCAAGATATGGTTAAGTTCACGTTGAGATAGGTTTGAGCCATGCCTAGACAGAGTCGAGTCACATCGAGATACAGTCATGCCACGCTCAGATGACGTCGAGATGCAGTCGAGTTAAGCTTAGATGCTACTGAGTCGCGGTCGAGTACCGCTCAGATCACGTTGAGTTGGGCTGAGTGACACCGAGACGAGGTCTAGTCACACTAAGACGCAGTCGAGTCAACCTTAGATCAAGCAGAGACTTAGCCAACTCACGCCAAGACAGGCGCAGGTCACGTCTAGACGTGGTCGAGTCGCACTTAGATCATACTGAGATGCAGTCGAGTAATGCTGAGACGGGGTCAAGTAACGCCGAGACGGGGTCGAGCCTCTTTGAGACAGATCAAGTCGCAAGGAGATTAAGTCGAGTCATGCCGAGATGCAG
Organism: Breynia disticha f. nivosa; assembly: GCA_948193385.1. Classification (NCBI taxonomy): domain Eukaryota; kingdom Viridiplantae; phylum Streptophyta; class Magnoliopsida; order Malpighiales; family Phyllanthaceae; genus Breynia; species Breynia disticha. The sequence continues at coordinate 3,639 of CANYCX013656861.1, forward strand.
TCAAGTCACGTCGAGATGCACACGAGTCACACTTGGATCACGTCGGGATGCGGCTGAGTTGAAATAAGATGCGGTCGTGTCTTGCTTGTGTCACACCAAGACGCGATTGAATCACATAAAGAGATGGTCGATTCATGCCAATACATTGCCAATTCATATTGATATGAGGTCGAGTAATGCTCATATCAGACCGAGCTAGGTTGAGACAGGGTCAAGTCACAACGAGACGTGGTCGAGTCCTATTGTGACACAGTCAAGTGATGCTCGATTTATGCCGAGACGTGGTCGAGTCACTCTCGGATCATGCCAAGGAACGGTCGAATGATGCTCAGATCAAGCCGAGACACGGTTGAGTCATGTTAGATCAAACTAAGACATAGTCAAATCACGTCGAGACAAGGTTGAGTCAATCTGAGATGGGGTCGAGTCACCCCAAGATGCGATTGACTCACACCTAGATAGGTTTGAATCACGTTAAGACGCAGTCGAGGCATGGTGGAGTCGTAACGAGACAGCGTTAAGTGAAGCCGAAATGGTGGAGAATCGTGTCAACACGCAGCAGAGTCACGCTCAGATCATGTTTATATGCGATTGAGTCATGCTGAGATTGGTCGAGTAATATCTAGAAGGGCTCTAGTCCCACTAAGACGCGGTCAAATGAAGCTGAGACGTGGTCGAGTCACGCTCGAATCAAGTTGAGACACGGTCGAGTCATATCGTGACATGGTTGAGTTACACAAGGATCATGCCAAGATAAGGTCGAGTCACGCTACAGCAAAGTCGAGTCATGCCAAGAGAGGGTCGATCAAGTTGAGACGGGGTGGAGTCATGCCAAATGGGTCAAGTTCTGTCAGGACATGATCTATCATGCTGAGTCTCAGTCGAGTCATTATCTAATAATGGCAGGACATAATGAAGTCACGCTCTGATCACACCAACACGGGGTCAAATCACGCTTGGATGAGGTCGAGTAATGCCAAGACGCGGTCGAGTCACAATGAGATGCGATAGAGTCACGTTGAGAAGCGATTGAACAACCTTGAGACATGGTCGAGTTAAGTTGAGACGAAGCCGAGTCACGTCGAGACATGGTAGAGTAACATTGATACGTATTCGAGCCAAGCCAAGATGTGATCGAGACGTGGTGGAGTCATGCTGAAACAGGGTTGAGTCACATAGAGACTGGTTGAGTCACACGGAGACATGGTCATATCACGATGAGACATGGTGGAGACACGCTGAGATGAAGTCGAGTGAAGTCGTGGTGGAGTCACATCAAGATGCGGTCAAATCAATTTGAGACAAGGTCGAGTTATGCAGTGACAAGGTCGAGTCGCACGAAGACGAGTTCGAGTCATTTGGATATAAGGTTAAGTCACTAAGGGACGAGGTCAAATCATCTCGAGAAGGGGTCGAGTCATGTAGAGACGGGGTCAAGTCACTCAGATATGGGTCGATTCATGCCGACACCGGGTCGAGTCACCTCGAGACGGGGTTTAGTCATGCTGAGAAAAGATGACGCAAGCAGAGACGCATTTGATACTCGTCGAGATGGGTGAAGACACAGTGAGAAGCAATCTTGTCACCATTAGACGCGGTCGAGCCACGCCGAGAAAAGGCTGAATGACCTCGAACAAGGTTGAGTTAAACAAAGACACAGTCGAGTAATGCCAAGACAGGATTGAGTCATACCGGGATTGAGTCATACTGAGATTGGTCCAGTCATGCCTATACAGGGTCCAGTCACGCTCAAATCATGTTGTGAAATTAGTCCAGTAGAGCTCGACTCCTATTGAGACACAGTCAAACACGCTTGGTTTTTGTTGAGACAAGCTCAAGTCACGCGTGTAAGGGGTCGAGTCACGCACGAGATAGGGTTGATTCATGCTGATATGTGGTCGATTCACTCTTGGATCACGTCGGGACATGGTTGAGTCATTGCGAGGTGGGTTGAGTCACGCTGAGATGGGTCAAGTAACGTGTATACACTGTCGAGTTACGCCAAGGGGTTGAGTCATGCTGACATGCGGTTGAGACAGTTGTGCCAAGCCAAAACAAGGTCGTGTTACACTGAGACAGGGTCGAGTCTCATTAAAATGTGGTCACATCATAATCAGATTATGCCAAGACACGATCGTCATAGCCAGACAAGATTGAGAAATATCGAGACACAGTCGACTCATGTTGAGAGACGATCAGTCATACAAAGACGTGGTCGATTCACTCTACGATACGATCGAGTCAAGCTGAGATCGACTGGGACATGTCAATATACAATCGAGGTGTGGTCGTGTCACGTCAAAATGCAGTAGAGTCAAGCCAAAACGGGGTCCTATCGTGCCGATAACTCGTCGAGTCACGACGTGAAGCGATCCAATCAAGCTTAGATCTCGTCGAGATGCCGACGAGTAATGTTAGTCTTTCTGAGAAATAGTTGAATCATGATAAGAGGGTTCGAGTCATGCTAATATGAGGACAAGTCATTTTGTAATGCGGTCAAGGCACACTCGTATCGTTCTCTAACACAATTGAGTCACATCGAGAAGAAATCTAGTCACGCACACGGAGTAGAGTCATCTCAAGAAGCGGTCAAATCACGCATAGGCGGGGTAGAGTCATGCCGAGACATGGTCGAGTCATTCTAGATGGGTCGAATCACTCTGAGACAGGGTTCGAGTCATGCTGATATGAGGACGAGTCATTTTGTAATGCGGTCAAGGCACACTCGTATCATTCTCTAAAACAATTGAGTCACGTCGAGAAGAAATCTAGTCACGCACACGGAGTAGAGTCATCTCAAGAAGCGGTCAAATCACGCATAGACGGGGTAGAGTCATGCCGAGACATGGTCGAGCCATTCTAGATGGGTCGAATCCCTCTGAGACAGGGTCGAATCACTCTGACACAAGGTCGAGTCATGCTGACACAAGGTCGAGTCACACTGAGATGGGGTTGGGTAGCTTCGAGATTGTGTTAAGTCATGCTTAAATCATGTTGAGACACAGTCGAGTAAGCTCGGATAACGCTAAGATTCGATTGAGTCATTATCGAATTACGCTGATATGTCTTCTATTCACTCTTGGATCGCATTGAGGAGTGCTGGAGTAACGTCGAGACAGGTAGATTCATGCGAAGACGGGTCGAGTTACCTCGAGACGCACTCGAGTCACGCCAAAATAGGCTTGAGTCACTCCGAGACGAGGTCGAGTAACTCTAAAATGCAGTGGAGTCACACTGAGTCAAAATTGAGTAACGTCAAGACTGTCGAGTCACATTGAATCACTATCGGTACACGTCGAGATGGGATCGAGGCATGTTGAGCTCATGCCAAAAAGTATGTCCTATTGAGGAGTTGTGGATTCACGCTCGAATTATGTCGAGCCACGCAACGACAGGGTCGAGTCACAATGAGACGCAATCGAGTCACGCTAAGACGGGGTCAAGTTATACTCAGACATATTTGAAATATGGTCGAGTTATTCTTAGATGCGGTCGAGTCACGCCAGGATGTGCTGGAGTGACGCTTGGATAATGCCAAGACGTGGTCGAGTCATTCTGAGACAGGATCGTGTCACCCTGAGACACAATTGAGTCATGAAAAGAGAAGTGTAATCACACGAGTCACGTCGAGACGGGTCGAGGCTTAGCTAGAGGCAGTCTAGTTACGATTGAGACTCGGTTGAGTCACCCCGAGACACAAGCAATTCATGCTTAGTCGAGGTCGAGTCACGCTATGATCGGATCAAGCCATGTCGAGACACGACTGAGTCATGCTGAGACGCGATTGACTCACACCGAGATGGTGTTGAGTCACTAGAGACGTGGTCGAGATATCCCAAAATGAGATCGAGTTATGTTGAGATTCGATTGAGTCGCGCTTACACATGATTGAGTCACAGCAAGACATGGTCGAGTCACACTAATATGTGGCCGAGTCACGCTTAGAAGCAGTCAAATCATGCCTGGACGCTGTTGTGTCACCCTTAGATCCAGTTGAGTCATGCTTGAATCCTGCCAAGATGGGTCTATTCATGCTGAGATAGGGTTGCATTATGCCGAGACTCAATGGAGTCACGCTCGCATCATTCGAAGAAGAGTTTGAGTCACCTCGAGATGGGTGGAGTAACATCAAGACGGGGCCGAATCATGCTGAGACGGGGCAGAATAATTTTGAGATAAGGTCGAATCTCATCTAGACGAGGTCGAGCCACGCCGAGATATGTTTGAGTCATACCGAGATGGGTCGATTCACGTTGAGAGGCAGTTGAGTCACATCAAAAAGCAATTGACTCACGCCGAGACGGGGTTGACCCAATTTGATATGTGGTCGAGTCAAAGCAAGATGCAGTCGAGTCAAGTTGAGACGCGGTCGAGTTATGCTGACACGAGGTTGATTCACTCCGAGACAGGGTCGAGTCACTTTGAGACAATGTTAAGTCATTCTCGAATTACACCGAGATGTAGTCGAGTCAAGCTTAGACCACGCTAGCATGCGGCCAAGTCATGTTCAATCACACCGAGAAGCGATCCAATCACGCTTTGATCGCGCCAAGAAGGGGTGGTGTCATGTCTAGGCAGGGTTGAGTTACGCTAAGACAGGGTCGAATCGCTCCTTCCATATTAAGTTTAACCCACATAGTTTTATGGAACTAAAAGATGTAACAATCAAACTAGTCATTTAAAAACAATTGGCCATGTTTTAAAATCACAATAAAATTTTTCAACATTTTAAGTATGAAAAGAATTAATTAACATTCTTAATTACAACATTAAAATTCAACTAAACATGTTAAACACAATTTCATTTGTTTTAAAATCGTTTTTATATCCAATTTTACGAGATTAGGTCATGAAAACATCAAAACATGACACAATCACATAAATTATGGTCCATTAGGGTTTTTAGGCTATGCTAGAGTTTTTAATTCAGCAATTAAATCACTTAATAATAATCCTAGTTTAGTTATGGAGGTTGATTTAACCACCAATTATCCAAACAAACTTGTTTACATGTCCAATCAGCCAAAACTAGTTCATAACAAGGCAAGTTGTCACATAAAAATCACATCCGATCAACATAGGTTTCAACCATGAAAGAATAATGAAACCAGCCATTAAATCTCATTAAAACTATCCTAAGTCAATTTATGATCTTGATTTAAAACCCATACGGTCATAAAATAATGAAAAACAGGAAAATATTCCATGTTATGAATTTTATAAAATTTTAGCATCAACTTTTATGCGTGGACGCTTGTTAATCAGTTTTCATGGTAAAATGCGCACAATAATGTATGTAAGCCACTTTGATACGACTTTTAAGATTTATATAGGTCTTATACAAATTCTCATAGGGAAAACAATACCAAAACATGCAAGAACAACCATAGGAAACCTATCTGAAATCGTTCGGGATGAATAAATTTCTTAACTAATGTATATGAACAACCTATACAACCTCCAAAACCAAGCAAAAAATAGTCACAAAGACGCTACTTGTACGACACCTTTGTCCGTGCTCACACACTTGACTAGTCCATCTAAAAAAAGGGTGAGTGCTAGCTCGATTAAGTTGATAGACTATAAGAAAATGCGTTAGTAAGAAGCGGACTTAAATTTCTCACCTTGGACAATAGTGTCGTGGCCTAGAATCCCCTAAAAACAAAAGAGAATACTTCTCCTTATACAGAACACATTTTAGTAACTTAAGAGATAGAGGAGAGATAAAAACCTAAAGATTTGCTCTTGTCCTTGCACTTCCTTATCCTAACTGATTTTAATTTAGGTTAGGAATCATACTTGACTTCAAAATCAAATTAGAATCATCTTATGATTAGAATTTAATGTGGTAATTATATCTCTAGCAAGCCTTACTCGTTTGGATATACTTTGGACAAACTATGTCCTAATATATGTTTTTAGATTATTTTAACCTTATCCATATCTTATCCACATCTCCTAATTTTTAGCCTTTAATCCTTTTTTAATTTAAATTAAATTTTGAATCTTAAATCAATTAGGATTTAGCCAATAATTACAATGGATAATGAAGACAATAATTCCTCCCACATAAGGCACACATTTATGGATGTCACTTGATGTTGGGAACAATCTTCCCCGAGCTGCAAAAGCAATTCATAGATCAAGAGGCATACCACATCATGAACAATCTCAAGGAAATGTTTCAAGAGAGAGACAGTCATAAGAGGTACTTGACAGTGAAGGCATCGACATCGACTAAGATGGCTCCCGACAGGTTAGTACACATCTGCTCAACATGAAAGGGTGCTTAGATACTCTTGAGAGTCTTGGAGCGGGGTTGAAACAAGAGCTCTCCATTGACTTAGTCCTGGGCTCCTTACCATCTAGATATGACCAAGTGTTCTTAACTATTACATTCAAGGGGTGGAAAAGACCGTGACTGAGTTGAACGATATTCTTAAGACTGCTTAACAGAGTTTTAAGAAGCCACCACCAACATTGTTGGTTCAAAAGCCCATCAAGAAGGACGCCAAGAAGATCAAGGGCAAGGAAAAGGTACCACTGATGCCAAAGACTGTTGGGTTTAAGCCCAAGGATGTTCCTAAGCATCATCCCTTCAACTTATGTCACCATTGTCTCAAGTCACACTCAGATTATGCTAAGACGCAATCTAGTCAAGCCGAGTAGGGTTCTAGTAAAGCCGAGACGGGGTTGCATCACGCTGAGACAAGGTCAATAGTCACATCGGGAAGAGGTCAAGTCACGTTGAGATATGGTTAATTCATGCCAAAATGCGATTGAGTCATGCCGAGACAAGGTTGAGTCACGCTTGGGTTACGTTGACACATGGTCAAGTCACTTTGAGAGAAGGTTGATTCAGGCCGAGTTATGGTAGAGTCTCAAGGTGACTCGGTTGAATCACGTCAAGATGAGGTCGAGTCATGATTAGAAGAGGTCGAGTACCGCTGAGAGAAGGTCGATTCACGCCGTAGTCGAGTCAGGAACAGATCCTGCTGAGAGGCGGTCACGTTCGGATAATGCCGAGACATGGTTGAGTCACGCTCAGAACATGCCAAGATGCAGTCGAATTAGTCTCGGATTACAGCGAGACTCTATCAAGTCATGCCAAGGTGAGGTCGAGTATCACTGTGATGCAATCCAGTCACGGTCGAATCAAGTCGAGAAGAAACCTAGTCACACCAAGAGGGGGTCGTGTCACGTGGAGAAGTGGTTGAATCGTGCTCCGTCCTACCGAGACGCGATCGAGTCACGTCTAGAGGAGATCCAGTCATGCAGAGACACAATCAAGTCACGACGAATACGCTAAGACGGTGTCGAGTCACGTTAACATGAGGTTCAATCATGTTGAGAAGCAATCGAGTCACACTCAGTTCACATCGAGATGAGTTCGAGCTATGCTAAGATGGGTCGAGTAACACAGACGTTAGATTTCTATGGTTCTTATACGAGTTAGCACAACAAAAAATAGTATCAAAACGAGCAAGAACAACTATAGAAATTGTCCAATAATCCAAACATGCATAATATTGCAAAAACTTAACTAGTTTTGGAATTTACATTGAGAATTTAATTAGAAACATTTTTAGAATGATTTAATTTGTAAGTACTATATAGGACCACCCTATATAACCTTCAAGACAAATTCAAAACATGTCAAAGAAGTATTTGTATGTGACCTTCTTCTATGCTCACACACACTTGACTAGTCCATCTCGAAAGGACGAGCGCTAGGTCAATTGAGTTGATTCACTACAAGAAAATGTGTTAGTAAGAAAAGAACTTAAATTTCTCGACTCAGACATAAAATTCCGGGCCTAGAATCCCCAACACAAACGAGATAACTTCTCCTTATATAGAACACATTTTAGAATCCTAAGAGTTAAAGAAGAGATAAAACCTAAAGATTTCGTTTTATCCTTTCACTTCCTTTTCCTAACTGATTCCTATTTAGATTAGGAATCATACTTGACTTCAAAATCTACTAAGAATCAGCATAGGATTAGAATTACATATGGTAATTATCTCTTTATCAAGCATTACACGTTTTGATATGTTTTGGACAGACTATGTCCTAATCCATGTTTTTAGCTTATCTTAACCTTATCCTTATCTTATCAAAAGCATTTAATTTTTAGCCTTAAATCCCTCTTTGATCCAAATTTTAAAACTTAAATCAATTAGGAATTAGCCAATAATTACAATGGATAGCTAGGACAATTTACACGTTTGAAAGACTCATATATTTGTCCTTAAAATGGCACAAATATACGTTCGAAATGGAAATGTCCATTTTACCCTTTTCAAACCTAGTTTTTTTGTGCGATCCTGTAGGCCCACTTAAAATTGACATTAGGGATAATTAAATCCTAATGGACATAAAAAAAACTCTAGCACAATGCTTTTGAGAATCCAAATCAAATGAGAATGTTGTGACATCTGTTTTAAGCTAGTCTAATCTTACATAGTCTCTTACCCTAAATGAAAAAATCACATAAGGCATGGAATAATCATGCTTATTTTGTTAATTTCCTCTTCTTGATATTCCAGTGATACTAAAATCGTTCAAATAAATAATGAAACACATTATTTCATCTATGTTTTACCAAACTATTTTGAGTTTACTGATCAAGTGGCTGATGCATTTCTATCAATTCAAAAGTGGGTAATACATTCACTTCTCCCATGCTCTACAACATAAAATAATGCATACCTAATCATACCCTACTGGTCACCCTTTTACAGGCACGTTAAGTGTATGTCAAAGTACTCATAAATCCATCTAGAGTTTCATTGAGATTTCAGGCCTAAGAACTTTAAAGTGTGCATATGAGAAGTAGGATGTTTAGAAAGAAATCTCTTGCTTCAATGGTTCTACAGGCATACGCATCACATATGCCAACTTAAGCATAGAGATACTCAATCATGGAATTCTCTTCTTTCTAAGAGCACAAGTAAAATAGTGAAGTAACATGTTTGGGCTTTATGCCAATGCATATTCAGTACTTGATCACTTTGCGAGCACCAATCAGCCTAACTCACTAAAAGAATTGCAAAAGATTACTAAAACATAAGAGTTTGGGAGAATATAAGTATGCTTAAGAATACTTTGGAAATCATACACGAAAAAGAAACGTGTGTAAAATAGAACCAACTAAGGGGCATATATACAAGTTTCACCTCAATTAACAGTGGTCGAGTCACGCTCGCATCAGACCAAAAAGTAGTCAAGTCACGCTCAGATCACACTGAGACGCAGCCTTGTCATACTCGGATGACATCAAAAAGCGGTTGAGTCATACTTGAATGGTCGAGTCACGTCGAGATGCAGTCGAATCACCCTGGAATCACGCCGAGAGACTATTGAATGACTACATGAGGTCAATTCATGTGGAGATGTGGTCGAGTCACATGGAGACAGAGGTCTAGTCACGCTGAGACACAATTGAGTCATACCGAGACATAGTCAAGAATAGTTCGAGTCAAACCGAGAAGGGGTCGAGTTTGAGACGTGGCCGTGGGATGTCAAGATGGAGTCGAGTCATACTAAGACAGGGTCGAGTCTCGTTGAGATGTGTTTGAGTCACCCTCAAATCACGCCGAGATGCGATTGAGTCATGCTTACATGAGGTCAAGTCACGCAAAGATGTGGTCGAGTCATACTCAGATGATGGGGAGATGTGGTCGAGTCACACCTAGACAAGGTCGAGTCACGCTTAGGCGAGGTCAATCCACGCCTAGACGTTGTCAATTCACGCTCAAATCATGTCAAGATGTGGTCATGTTATGTTGAGATGGGGTCGAGTCAATCTCGAATCATGCCAAAAAAGGTCGAGTCACACTCAGATGATAGGGAGATAGGGTCGAGTCACACCAAGACGGGGTCGAGTCATGCTGAGACAAGCTAAATCCACGCCTAGACCTGGTCGATTCATGCTTGGATCATGCCAAGAAGCTGTCGATTCACGCTCAAATCATGTCAAGATGTGGTCACGTCATACTGAGATGGGCTCTAGTCACACAGAGAGGAAGTCGAGTCACCCTTAGATAATGCGGAGACATGATCGAGTCAAGCTGAGACACAATCAAGTCGTGGTCGGATCACCCCGATCGGTTTCGAGCCGCATCGATAGGGGTTCAGTCACACCTTGATGTCAATAAGTCACACATGGATCATGTCAGGATGGACTCGAGTTATGCTCAGATCATGTCAAGAAACGGCTGAATCAAACTTCAATCACGACCAAACATAATCGAGTCATGCTCTAATGATGCCAAGAAGTAGTCGAGTCAAGCTGAGAGCACGCCTGAGACGCGGTCGAGTCAAGCTGCGACTGCACCAACATGGGCTCGAGTCAAGCTCGATCATACGAAGATGCGATCAAGTCCCGCTCGGATCACGACAAAACAGGATTGAATTATGCCAAAACAGAGCCGAGATGGATCGAGTCACGCCAAGACAGGGTTAAGTTACACAGAGATGTGGTCGAGTCATGTCGAGGCACAGTCAACCCTTGCTCGAGACATGTCGAGATGCGGTCTAGTCACGTCGAGTCGAGGTCAAGTCATGCAAAAACATGGTCGAGGCACGCTAAGATGATGTCAAGTCATATTAAGACGAGGTCATGACATGGTAGAATCATGCTGATTTGCAACCAGTCTCACTCGCTGTACATCGAGATGTTGTCAAGTCATGGTCTGATAATGCTAAAAAGCGTTTGAGTCATGCTCAGATCATATAGAGATGCGATGTAGTCGTACACTCATCATGCCAAGAAATGGTCGCGTTGCGCTTGGATAACGTCGAGACGTGGTCGAGTCACACTGAGATGCAGTTGTATCGCGGTCAGATCATGACGAGATGTGATCAAACCGCTCAGATCACACCGAGACATGGGCAAGTTCCACTTGGATCCCGCCAAAACGAAATCGTGTCACGCTCAAATTATGTCGAGACGATTTGTAGTCACAACGAGATAGGATAGAGTCACTTTGAGATGTTATCGAATTACTCTGAGACTAGTCGAGTCAAGCCGAGATGAGGTCAAATCGGACCAAGACACGGTGGAGTTAAGTCAAGACGCAGTCGAGTCACGCTCGGATCATGTTGAGATGAAGTGGAGTCACGCCGAGACGGGTTCGAGTCATGTCAACACAAAGTCAAGTCACACTGAAATGAGATCGAGTGACGCTCGAATTGTGTTTAGACGGGTTGAGTCAACCGTGAATTGGTCCAGTCATGTCGAGATGGGATCGAGTCATTTGAAAAGCGGTCATGCTCGGATCATGTTGAGATGCCATCGAGTCATACCGAGACAGGGTCGAGTCATATCGAGACGTGGTTGAGTCACGCAGAGATGGGGTCGAGTAACATGGATACATAGTCGTGTAAAACCGAGATGGGGTCACGTCACTGTGAGTATGCTTTGATCACGTCGAGACGTGGTCGAGTCATACATAGACGGGTCGAGTCACATGGATTGGGTCAATTCACATTAACACGGGATTAATTCAAGTTGAGAAGTGGATGGGTTAAATCGAGTCGCGGTCCAGTCATGGCGAAATGCGGTCAAGTCATGCTTACATCCCATCTAGACACGATCGAGCCACGCTCAGCTCTTGTCGAAGAGTTATTGAGTTACACTCAAATTATGCCGAAACACAGTGGAGTCATCTTCGGATCACGCCTACATACTGTCGAGTCACGCTCGGATCACATTGAGATGCGGTCGAGTCATGCTAAGATGCGGTTGGATCACGCTGAGACTTAGTCTAGTCCTGCTGATATCATGCCGAGACACGGTTGAGTCTTGTCATGTCGTGACATAGTAGAGTCATACAGAGATCACATTGTGACAGGGCGACTCCTACAGAGAGGGGATCGAGTCACGTAGTCGATTCTTGTTAGGATCACACTCAGACATGGTCAGGACGATGTCGAGTCACACACAGACTAAATCGAGTAATGCCAAGAGGCGACCGAGTGATGTCGAGAGGTGGTCGAGTCATGCAAGGATGCAGTCGAGTCATGCTGTGACAGGGTCTACTCACGCCAAAAAGCGGTAGAGTTTCACTCAGATCACGACAAAATGCGGCTGAGTAATGCCTTGACGGGTTGACTCATACAGAGGTGCCAAGACACAGATAAGATGTGTTTGAATCTTACCAGGACGCAGTCAAGTCATGCCAAGACGGGTTCCATTTATGGAAAGATGCGGTTGAGCCAAGACGAGGAGGGTCAAGTCACGCCGAGATTGAGACAAGGTCGAAAAACGTGGAGATACAGACGATTCCATCTACGATGGGGTTGAGACATGCTGAGATGTTGTTAAGACGCAGTCGAGTCACATTAAGACGTGGTCAAATTACGTCAAGACTGGGTCGAGTTTCACGAGAGGAGGTCGAGTCACGCAGAGACTCGGTCGAGTCACGTCGAGTCACACTCCGATCACACAGAGACATGGTCGAGTCATGCCGAGGCATGGTCTCTGAGATGTGTAGAGTCACGCTGAGATATGGTTGAGTCATGGTCAGATCACGTCGAGACGCGAATAATTCATGCTTAGATCGCATTGAATAACGGTCGAGTCACACCCGTATCACGTCGAAACGTGGTCTACTCAAGGTCGGATCACATTGAGATGCAGTCGAGTCATATTGACACAGGGTCGAGTTACAGTGTGAGAAGGTCGTGTGACATCAAGACATGATCCAGTCACATCGAGACAGAGTTGAGTGATGCAGAAATGCATTTTAGTCACGCCAAGACACAATTGATTCACACTAGAAACAAGCCAAGTTAGGTACGGTTAAGTCACGTCGAGACAGTGTCCAGTAACCCTGAGAAAGGATCGAATGACGTTGTGAGGCTGTCTAGTCACACCGAGATGTGGTCGATTCACAACATAACAGGGTGGAGTCAGCCGAGACAGGGTAGAATCATGCCCAAATCATCAAGACATCGTCAAGTCACGCAAGGATCTGGTCGAGACGTGGATAAGTCCCTACGAGACATAAGCAAATCAAACTGAGATGAGGTCGAGACCCTGTCAGATGACACCGAGACCAGGTCGAATCATGCCGAGACGGGGTGGAGTCAAACCAGAATAGAGTCGAGTCACGCTGGGACAAGTTCGAGTAATGCCACATTGGGACGGGGCCGAGTCATACCAGATTGTGGTTGAGTCATGCCGAGATGCGGTTGTGTCAAGCTCGAATCATGCCAAGTTGCGTTCCAGACATGCTCGGATCAGTAGAGATTTGGTCAAGTCAAGTTCGGATCACATAGACATGCAATCAGTCATTCTCAAATAATGCCGAGTCACACCGAGACGTGGTCCAGTCATGTTGAGATGTGGTTCGATAACACCAAGTTGCGATCGAGTTACAGTCAAATTACACCGAGATGCGATCGAGTCACCCTTGGATCATCTTAAGATATGGTCGAGTCACACAGAGATGCTGTGGAGTCACGTAGAGACGCGCAGTCACTGCGAGACAAGGTCGAATAACTCTTAGACAGGGTCTAGTCTTGTCGAGACACAATTGAGCCATGTCGAGATATGACCTAGTCATGCTCAGATCTGGCCAAGATGCACACAAGTCCGGCTTGGATCTCGTCGAGAAGCGTTCAAATCACACTTGAATCACGCTGTGATGAGGTCGAGTAACGTCGAGGCAAGTTCGAGTCACACAACGACCGATTCAATGACTCTGAGTTGAGGTCGAGTCAAGCCAAGATCGTGGCAAGATGCTTTTGAGTCACGCTGACACGTGGTCGAATTATACCGAGACGTAGTAGAGTCAGGCCGAGAGGGGGACGAGTCACTTTGATATGTCGTCGTGTCACAGCATGACACAACTGAGCGCCAACTTGATGCAACCGATTCAAGCTCGAATCGCGCCGAGATTCGATGGATACATTCCGAGAAGGGGTTGAGTCAAGCCAAGAGCGGGTCGAGTAACATAGAGACGGGTGGAGTCACGTCGAGACGAGGTCAGGTCACCCCGATATCTGGTCGATTCATGCTGAGAAATAGTCTAGTCGCATGGAGATGGGTTTAAGTCACATAGAGAAGCAACAGATTCACGTCGAGATGCAATCAAGTCATGGTCAAATCACACTGATATGCAATCAAGCCATGCCGATATGGGATTGAGTCACGAAGAGATGTTGTTGAGTCACACAGAGATGGGGTCGAGTCACGGGGAGATGCAGTGGAGTCATGCCTCTTCGGGGTCGAGTCACGTCAAGACACAGAGATAACGCTGTCGAGTTAAGCCAAAGCCCAATTTAGACACCCAGAGACGTTGTGAAACATGATTAAGTCACACTAATATGGAGTTGAGTCACGCAGAAATGTGGTCAAGTCACATAGAGATGCTGTCGTGTAACGCTAAGGCGGGTATGAGTCACGCATAGAACCGATAATGACGCGGTCGAGTCATGCCGAGATGCAGTCGAGTCACGTTCGTCTTAAGCCAAAACGCAGTAGAGTGACGCCTGGATCAAGTCGAGATGCAGATAAGTCATGCTCAGATTACACCGAGACGTCATCATGTCATGCTCGCAGCACGCTGGGACAGGGTTGTCACGCAGAGACGTGGTTGAGTTACGCCGAGATAGGATCCAGTCATACCGAGACAGAGTCGAGTCACTCTGAGACGTTGTCGAGTTATACTAAGATGAGGTTGATTTATGTCAAGACACAGTCAATTCACCCTCGATTCACGCTAAGATTAGGTGAGACACACTCGGATCTCACCAAGAAGTGGTCAAATGAGGATCGAATCAAGCTAAGACGAGGCCGAGTCATGCTCTTTTAACATTATGATTCGGTCGAGTCACGCTCGGATCTTACTAAAAAGAAGTCAAGTCACACTCAGATCACGCTAACATGAGGTTGAGTCACTTTCAGATCACACTAAGAAGCGGTCAATTCACGTTCAGAATGCACCGAGACGACTTTGAGTAACACCAAGACAGGGTCAAGTCATGTAGAAATGCATGCATTGAGATGTGGGTGGGTCATGTCTAGATCACGACGACGTGGGGTATATTCACAATGAGACGAAGTGTCGTCTCACTTGGATCACGGGGTCGAGTCGCACTGATACAGGGTCGAGTCACTTTGAGACGAGGTTTAGCCTCGCCAAACTGAGCTTGTGTCACATAAAGATGCGGTTGAGTCACGCTTTGATCACGTCAAGATGCAATCATGTCATGCTAAAGTATCGTCGAAAAGCGGCCGAGTCACTCTCAGATCACTTTGAGATGCGGTCGTCTACGCTAGAATCATGCCAAGACACGGGTAAGTCACACTCGAATCAAACTGGGTAGAGTAAAGATAGAATCACTTCTAGACGTGACCAAGTCACGCAAGGATCATGTCGAGATGTGGTTGAGTCAAACTGAAATGAGGTCAAGTCACGCTGAGATGCACTCAAGTCACACTGAGATGCAGTCGAGTCAAGCTCGAATCATGCCGAAATGCACTCAAGTCACGCTTGGATTAAGGCAAAAAGTGTCCAGTCATGCTCAAATCACATTGAGACGCAGTACAATCACGCTGAGACGTGGTCGAGTCTTGCTGAGACGGGGTCGTGTCACGCTGAGACGCTGTCGAGCTATGTTTGGATCACGCTCAGACGCGGTCGAGTTACCCTGAAATATGGTTGAGTCTCGCAGAGACGCACAGAGTTTTAGTTCTGGGAAATCCCTTTGAGGCACCCCAGGATCTAGACATTCCTAAGGCAAGCTTTGATCCATCTCCGATGCTCCATTGGTTTTGCCTTTCTGCTCATTAAGGGAGCGTGGACAAGTCCCAACCAATGTAGTGCATCGATGGCACACATACTCGAAGTATAAATGACAACCTATGACACGTACTACACCTAGTGTGTTCCTTGCATTAAACGATCCACTAATGTAGAAAGCATCTAAAAAAATCCCGCGTGTCACAAAAAAAGGGTCCTTAGCACATGATAGAGTCCCGTCGAGATGCAGTTAAGATGAAATAAGACGCAGTCAAGTCATGCTCAGACGACGTCGAGTCACATGGAGATGTGTTCTAGTCGTACCAGATTGGGTGAGTAACTCATAGACATTGTTAAGACGAATCGAGTCATGCCAAAACGGGTTCAAGTCATGCTGAGACAGGGTAGAGTCACGCTGGGACTGGCTCGTGTCACGCTAAGAAGAAGTCGAGTTATACTTCATCTCACGTAAGGATCACGTTGAGACTCTATTGATTCGCACTTAGATCACGTCGAGCAGTCAAGTCACGCTTGGATCATGCCAAGATGCAGTCCAGTCACGCTTAGATCACGCCATGACACTGTCCAGTCACACTCGGATCACTCTGAGAGGCGGTCGAGTCAAGCTCAAATAATGTTGAGCCATTGTCGAGACAAGCTAGGATGACGTCAGGAAGCGGTTAAGTCATCCTAATATCATGCGGAGAAATGGTTGATTCAAGCTCCAATCACATCGAGAGACGTTTGAGTCATCCTTGACCCACACCAAGACGTGATCGAGACATACTCGGATCACGCCGACATACGGTCTAGTAACGCTAAAATGGGGACGAGTCACTCCTTGATTGGGTGGAGCCACATCAAGACGAGGTCGAGTCATATCGAGACAGGTCTAGTCATATTGTGGAGTAGTGGAATTATACTGAAACACAATCGAGTCTCCCTCAAATCGCGGCGAGATGCGGTCGAGTCAAGCTCGAATCACACTAAGATGTGGTAGATTCAGGCTCAGATTACAAAGACACAGTGTCGTGTGGCACTAGGATCTCTTTGAAATGCGGTCAAGTCACTTTTAGATTGCTTTGAGATGAGGTCGAGTCCCACTCGAATCATGTCGAGACACAATCAAGTCATGATGATATGACGCCAAAACGAGCTCGAGTCACTCCAATAAGAGGCCGAGTCACGCAGATGAGCAGTCAAGTCAAGCTATAATGATGTTGACATGCGGTCGATTCATGGTGGGACGGGCTCGAGTCATGCAGAGACAGGGTTGTCACGTAAAGATAGGGTTAAATCATGCAGAGCTACAGTTGAGTCACGATGAGACGAGTCGAGTAACGTCGAGACACTATCTAGACACGGTTGAGTCATTCTGAGACGCAATCTAGTCATGCCAAGATAGTGTTGAGTCAAGTTAAGACACGATCATCACGCTGGGATAATAATAAGACGCGATCGATTAACGCTTAGACCATGCTGTTAAGTGGTCGAGTCATCCTCAAATCAAGTTAGGATGTAGTCGAGTTATGCCGAGATGTTGTTGAGTCACGCCAAGATGGGGGTCATGTCGTTCAGAGACATAATCGACTCAATCTCGGATCACACTAAGACGTGGTCAAGTAATGATCGAATCACGTCTAGATTAGGTCGAAACAAGCTCGTATCACGCCGAGGTGCGTCGAGTCAAGCTGAGACAGAGTCGATTTACGTCAAGACGGCATAGTGTCAAGTTGAAACAAGGTGGAGTCATTCAGAGACACGGTCAAGACTACTAAGATAGTGTAGAGTCACTCTAAGGCCTGATCGAGTTACGCCGAGAGGCGGTCGAGTTACACCGAGACAGGGTCAATTCATGTAGAGACGCATTCAAGTCATACCGAGACGTGATCAATTCATTCTGTGATTGGGTTGAACTACACCAAGATGCAATTGACTTAAGCTAAGAACATGCTTAGAAGTGGTCGAGTCATGCCGAGATTGGGTCGACTCATGTCGATACGACTCGAGTGACGCTGAGATGCGGTCGAGCCTTATTGAGGCAAGCTTGAGCCACGTCTAGATAGGGTCGATTCATACCGAGACAAGGTCGAGACACTCAGAGACACAGTCGTGTCATATAAAGAAGCAGTCGAGTCATGCTCGGATCACGTTGAGATGCGGTCGAGACACACCGAGACAGTGAAGAGTCATGCCGAGGGAGATCAAGTAACGTAGAGAGGTGATTGAGTCAAGCCGAGGAAAGGTTTAGTCAAGCTGTGATCATGCCAAGAAGTGGTCATCTCATACTAAGACTAGGCCAATTCATGCTGATACGGGTCGAGTGACTCTGAGATGCTCTCGAGTGATGCTGAGACATGGTCGAGTCACATCTAGCCAGGGTCGAGCCACTTCGAGAAAAGGTCAAGTTAAACAAAGCCATGGTAGAGCCACAGACACGCAGTCGAGTCATGCTTAGATCACGTTGAGACACAGTCGAGACACGCCGAGATAGTGTAGAGTCACGTCAAAGGGGAGTCGATTCATATCGAGTGTTTTTGATACACGGTCGAGTCACATTGAGACAGGGGCGAGTTGCATCGAGATAACGATTGAGTCAAGCTCAAATCACACTAAGATGCAACCGATTCTCGCTTGGGTCACGCCGTAAAGCATTCGAGTCATGCTCGGAGCACGTCGTGACGCGGTCGATTCACACCTAGATGGGGTTGAGTCAAGTAGAGACGCGGTCGATTCAAGCTCAGATTACAGCTAGACGTGGTCGAGTGACGGTCAGATAGCTTGAAGAGGTGGTCGAGTGATGCTCGGATCACGTTAAGATTAGGTTGAGCCACACTTAAATCACTTTGAGATGCGATCTAATGAAGCTCAAACCACGCTAAGACATGGTCGAGTTAATCTCAAATCACGCTGAGATATAATCGAGTCAAACTCAGATTATGCTGACATGCGATCGAGTCATGCTAGGATCACACCAAGACACTGTTGAATCACACTGAGATAGGGTCTAGTCAATCTCAAACAAGGTCGAGTCACTCTTAGACGGGGTCGACTTATGCTAATACGCGTCACATCAAGCTTAGATCAAGCCCATACTTGGCCAGGCACGCTGGAACACTAATAATAGAACTGAGACTTCCACGGTGCCCCGGTATACAACATATCAAGTACTATCCGTTAAATTACGCTCCCAAGAACCATAAGCACTCCCTCGTTTTCAATTTTCGCTCCCAAAAGCCATCATTTTAATTATATGCTCCCCATGAGCCCAATATGCATGCATGATATATGAATTATCATACAATACAATCATGCATGTTCATGTCATGCTACATCATCAAATGTGGAATTTAACAACCACAACAATCTCAACAAATTAATAGCATAGCTACACATATCCATACAAGACATCAATGTATGTTCAAGCCATACTTTGCATCCAAAGATGTTTCACCAAAAACATTATCAACAAAATTCTTATGAATTTCTCAAATCATCAAGTATAGCAAATGAACATAACACATAATCAAGCAATGTCAACCAAACATATACGAAGTCATCACATTCCGTATCTCATAAATTATAAGCATTCCACAAGCACTCAACACCTTCTACCACACTCAAACCAAACATTTCACAATCAAGGCATACAAACAAGGATAGTTACAGTCATGTGACTTACCTTTCATGAATTCGCTTACTGGCTCGGTCGTGAATTTCCCTCACCAGGATTCTGATTTCCTATTAACAAAATCATATTTTTACAGTAATGACACATTCCTGAATTCTAACAATATTAAGAATGAATGATGATTTACATATGCGATTAATGTATTCATTCTTCTTTCTCTCTCCTCACCCGTAATATTCGTTCTAGCTTCATTAATGGTTATTCCTAACCACTCAACCACCTTATTTAATTATTCACCTAACTACTACACCTTCCGTTAATGCACTTATTAATGTTCTATTCGTTCCTATAAGTGTAGTTAGGTCAGTTATGATATCTTTACATTTCCTCAACACTCTAACATCTTTAATCAAGATTCTCTCTTACAAACCCCAACATTTTTTTCTTAATCTTCCTTCAATCTTCCTCATAATACCTTACCCAAGGAAATTGACACTACAAGTACTAAGCTTTCCTTCGGGCACAAAACCCTAATTTTCGTCACTTTGGAGAGATAGTTTTCTTTCGATGTTTTCGGATACCTAAACCACAAAATAACATGAAAGAAGGTTACCATTACATCACATATACATTAAGCTTTCCAACGAGCTATTAGACGTTCAAATCGGAGCTTAAACGAGCGATAACTAGCGTCTAAAAACTAGAATAGGAACAATTACGGGATTCACAAAAGAAAAACTTACCGAAGCTAAATCACCAATAGATTTCGGAGCTTACGAGCTTAAGGATTTGTGGGAAAGGTAGTGTTTAGGGTTAAGAGTGATCGAGAGAAAAAGTAAGGAGGAAAAAGAGTCTTGTGTGGTGGAGAGGAAAGATGGAACATAAAGCTTTATATATGTATATTTATCGAATTGGATAAGTTTGCCCTTGTTAAACTAGTTCCCTCGGTCCAACTCGTTCGAATTAATTCCCAAGTTTAATTTTCTCTACTCATAATTCTCTATTTTCCCCAACTATATATTTTATACTTTTCGCGAAAAATTTATTCATATTTTTATTAAATATTTTACTTAAATTTCGTAATAAAATGTAAAATGGAGGGCGTTAAATTAAGGCACACTCAGATCACACCAAGACATGGTCAAGTCATGCTCGGATCACGTCGAGATGCGGTGGAGACACTCCAAGAGGAAATCGGGATTTGTTGAGATGTAGTCGAGTGACACCGAGAAAAGATCAAGCCATGTGTAGACGGGTTTGAGTCACGTTGGGACATGGTTGAGTCATGTCGAGTTGAGGTCAAGTCTTACTGAGATCGATAGAGTCATGCTTGGATCGTACATAGAAACGGTCGAGGGACAATTAAATCACCCCGAGACATGGTCGAGTCATGTGGAGGCGTGGTCGAGACAAGCAGAGAGGTTTTAGACTCAAGTCTAGATGTAGTCAAACTAGGGAGAGAAGCAGTCAAGTCACATTGAGACAAGCTTGAGACATGTTGAAGCACGTACACTCGCGCCAAGGTAGGATCGATTCACACAGAGTGGTGATCAATCATGCTAGGATAAGATCAAGTCATATTGAGATGGGGTCGAGTCACACCAACAGATGATCAATTCACATCAAGAAGCAATAGAGTCACGCCAAGAATGGGTCATATCACACTGAGACAGGGTCGAGTTACATCTGAAGGAGGTTAAGTCTCATATATACATGGTAGAGTCTCTCCGAGACACTGTAGACTCTTATCCAGACACGGTAGACTCTCGTCTAAAAGAAATCATCACGCCGAGACTGGTCAAGTTAGGCCAAGACCCAGTGAAGCTCAAATCATGTCGAGAGGTGGTCGAGTCAATCTCGGAGCAAGATGAGATGCAGTCGAGTCAAGCTCGGGTCATGTTGAGATGCGGTCGAGTCACTCTAAGATCATAAGATGACATGGTTGAATCATTCCGAGACCTACTGTAATCACGCTCAAACAGGGTCAAGTCCCTCCAAGACATGGTTGAGCCACAATGATACGAGGTCAAATAACATCTGATCACACCAAGATGCTGTCGAGTCACGCCTATACAAGGTCTAATCATGTAGACAAGGTCGAGTCACAACGAGACGGGATCGAGCCATTCTGAGATGCAGTCAAATCACGACGAGAAAAAGTCAAGTCATGTAGAGACACTATGGAATCACTCCGAAATGGGGTAAAAAAGAGAAGGGGTCAAGTCACGATAAGATGCGGTCAAGTTAAGCTCAGATCACCGCGAAATGAGGTCGAGTAACGCTAAGCTCATGCCAAAAGGCAATATAGTCTCATTTTGATCACGTCGAGACACATTCGATTCACACTCGACTCACGTCGAAACGCTGTCAAGTAACATCATAAAAAGGTGGAATCACATCGAGATGAGGCCGAGTAACGCGGAGAGGCGGTCGAGTGAAGATGAGATAGGGTCAAGTCAGGCAGAGACGAGGATGAGTTACACTGAGACTGTGTTGAGTCACACTAAGATGAGGCTAAGTCACATCGAGACAAGGTTGAGTCACGCTCATATCAAACTAAGAAGTAGTCAAGTCTCAATTGAATCTTACCGAGAAGCGATCGAGTCACGTTCGAATCACGTCGAGAAGAACTTGAGTAACGCTGAGACTGGGTTAAATCACATGGAGACGCGACCGAGTCACCCCGTGACACGATTGACTTATGCTGAGATGTGGCTGTGTGCAGTAGAGTCAAGTGAGTTGAGAAAAGTTAAATCACACCAAGACAAGGTTAAGTCAAGCTCGGATCACATTGAGATGGTGTGGAGTCATGTCGAGACAGGGCCACGTCACGCTGAGAAGGGTCGCACTCTGATCTTGTCGAAATGTGGTCTAATAACACGGTCGGGTCATGCTCGAATCCCATCGAGATGCGGTCGAGTCACGCTCTGATCCCACTGGGACTCGAACGAATCACATAGAGATGGGGTCGAGTCATGTCGAGACGGGGTCAAGTCATGCCAAGATGCAGTTGAGTCATGCTTGGATCATACCTAGACGCGATCAAATCACATCAAGATGGCGTAAAATCCCGCCGAGACAGAGTCAAATAACTTGAGAAGTGACTGAGCTCAAAGCATGCATAGACCCGACTAACACACGCCAAGACACGGTCAAGTCACCTTGATACGGAAGCGAGTCACGTTGAGACAGGGTCAAGTTACGTCTATACGAGGTTGAATTATGCTCGGATCATACTAAGACGCGGTCAGGTAATTCTTCAATCCTACCGAGACGTGGTCAAGACGCAGTCAAGTGGTGCTTGGATTGTGCTTAGATGTGGTCACGCTCAAATTTTCCCAAAATGTGTTCAAGTCACGCTCAGATCAGGCCTAGTGCGATCAAATCACATCAAAATGTTGTCGATTCATGCTCGAATCATTTCACACAGATCATGTTGAGACGCAGTCGAATCACGTTGAGCCATGGTCGACTCACGCTCGGATCACGTCATAAACTGGTTGGACTCACGCCAAGACTTAGTCAAGTCACTCTCATATCACGTCGAGTTGCGGTCGATTCACGCTACAACCATGCCGTGATATGGTCAAGTCACGCTCAGATCCCATTGAGACGAGTCGAGTCACGCCAAAACATGGTTGAGTTACGCTTGGATTAGAATGAGATGCAGTTGGTGTGACACTCGAATTTTGCCGAGACGTTTAGTCACGCTTCGATCATTCTGAGACATGGTCAAGTCACGCTCGAATCATGCCAAGACGTGGTATAATAAGACCAATATGCAGTCGACTCAAGCTCAGTTCACGTCACGAAGTAGTTGAGTCATCATGATCGGATCTCCACTAGACACGGTCAAATAATGCCGAGACAGATCGTTTCACGGTGAGATGCAGTCTAATCACGAACGGATCACGCTAAGACGTTGAGCCACGCATGAACGCGATCGAGTCATGCCGAGTTGCGGTCGAGGCGCAGTCAAGTCACCTTAAGATGTGGTCGAGTCTCACCAAAATAGAGTCAAGTTGAGACGAGGTGGAATCATGCTCGAATCACGTCGAGATGGGATCGAGTGAAGCTTAAATCACGTCTTAATGGGTCGGGTCAAACATGGATTATGCCGAGACCTGGTCGACTTATGCTCGAATCACGCCGAGACAGGATCAAGTCAGTTTGAGACGGGGTTGAGTTAGTCTCAGATCACGTCAAGACGCGGTCAACTCACTACAACACAAAGTGGAGTTGCACCGAGACAAAATCAAGTCATTCTAAGATGTGATCATGTCACGTCAAGCCAGGGTCAAGTCATGCTGAGTCGCAATCGAGTCATGCCGAGACGAGGCTGAGTTATGTTTAAAGGAGGTAGACTCATGCTGGGACGGGGTCAACTCCCATCAAAAAGCTGTCAAAATGCGGTGGAGTCACACCGTGACTCGACCAAGTTACGCTGAGACGCGGTTGAGTCACGCTGTGACGGGGAGTCATGCTCGGATCATGTCGAGATGGGTTAAATCATGTTGAGATGGCGCTATGTTATACCGAGACGGGGTGGAATCTTGCTGAGATACGGTCAAGTCACGCACGGATCACGCAAAGACACAGTTGAGTAACGTCAAGACTGGTCGACTAATGCCGAGACGAGGTGGAGGAAAAATTGAGTCAACTGGAGATGTGGTCAAGTGACTCGAAATGGTGTCAAGTCTTGCTGAGAAAGTGTGGACTCACTCTCAGAATATGCCAATATGCGTTTGAGTCACTCTTAGATCACATGGATGTATGGTCGAGTCATGTTCAAATGTCGCAGATATGTTGTCTATTCATGTTCCGATCAAATCGAGACGCAGTCGAGTGATTCTCTAATCACGCTGAGACGTGGTAGAGTCATGACGAGACGCATTCGAGTGACGCTCGGATCACACCGAGCAGGCGGCGCTGAGATGCAGCCAAGTCACACTTCGTTCACTCTAAGACGCGATCGAGTCACGCAAAAACAAGGTTGAGTGACGTAAAGATGAGGTTGCGTCATGCTGAGAGATGATCGAGTAACTTCAAGCTATGGTTGAGTCATGCTAAGAGCACACTGAGGTGCGGTTGAGTCACACCTAGACGGGTTCGAGTCAAATCGAGAGGCTGTCACGTCAAGCCAAGACAGGGTCGAGTAATACTAAGATGCAGTCGAACCACATCGAGACGGGGTCGAGTCATGCTAAGATCAAATCGAAATGTGGTCGAGTCCCACATGGATTACGCCAAGATATGGTCGTCTTAAGCTTAGTCCATGCCAAGACGCGATCAAGTCACACTGAGATGGAGAATAGTCATGCCGAAATATCGTCAACTCACACCAAGAGGGATCGAGTCAAACAGAGAAACATTCGAGTCATGGTCAGACGCGATTGACTCAGGCTCGGATCACGCCGAGATGCAATCAAGTCATGCTAAGACTTGGTCGAGTCACACTGAATCGCGATTGACTCACACTTAGATCATGCCAAAATGTGTTTGAGTCAAGTCGAGACTTGGTCGAGTCACACAGAGACGCCGTTTAGTTAAGCGGAGACAAGTAATTTCAAACCTAGACACGACTGATTTATGCCGAGATGCAGTTGAGTCACGTCGAGACAGGGCTTCGTCACAGTAAGATCACGTTGAGATGCGGTCGATTCACGTTGAGACGGGGATTAACCATGCCATAACTGGGTCTAGTCATGCTGAGATGTAGTTAAATCAGGCCTAGATGAGGTCAAGTCATGTCCAGACGAGGTCGAGTCAAGCTTAGATCATGCAGAGACGCTGTCGAGTCAAGCTCGGATCACGATGAGACGCAATCAAATCACTAAGGGATCAGGCCGAGATGCGGCCGAGTCACGCCGAGACTGGTTGAGTCATATATAGATGGGTCGAGTCATGCCAAGATGCAGTCTACACACCTTGAGAGAGGCTCGAGTCACGCCAAGATGTGGTCCAGTCATCGCAAGACGCAGTCGAGTCACACTGAGACACGATTAAGTCCCGCCCAGATGCAATCGAGTCACGCCCAGATCATAGTCACATGGGGTTGAGTCATGTCGAGGTGCAATTGAGTCATATTAAGTTATATTGAGACGCTGACTAGTTAAGGGTGGGTCACGCTCGGATGACGCTAACATGGGTTCATCTCACGGTGTGACTGATCGAGTCATGTCAAAATGGGGCCGAGTCATGCAGTGACACACTCGAGCCCCTCCAAGAGGGGGTCGATTCATACCAAGAAGGGGTCGAGTCACATCAACTCAAGAGAAGATGGGTCAAGTTATGTAAAGACGAGATCTAGTCATACAGAGACATAGTCGAGTCACAGCGAGAAGAGCGACTCACACCGAGATGCAGTCGAGTCATATTGAGACGCGACCGAGTCATGCCCATAAGAGGTTGACTCATGCTAGGACCGAGTCATGCTGACACGCTTTAGTGCCACGCCAAGGTAGTGTTGATTCACCCTGAGACAATGTTGTAACACTATGAGATTCGGTTGAGTCATATCGAGACATAGTGGAGTCATCTCGAGTACGCGATCGAGTCTTACCGAGACAGGGTTGAGTCATTCCGAGATGTGGTCGCGTCAGAGTGAGATGGGGTCGAGTCACACTCAGAACACACAACAACGTGTTTGAGTCACTATTAGATCCGGTCGATGCATAGTCGATTCACGCTCGGATCACACAGAGATGCAGTCGATATGCGTTCCAATCACGTAAAGGTGCGGTGGAGTCATGCTCTGATCATATCGAGACGTGGTCATGTCAGGTCGAGACGCACTCGAGTGATGGTCGTATCAAACTGAGATGCATTCGTGTCACGCAAAGAAGGGGTCGAGTAGCAGCAAAATGTAGTTGAGCCACACTCAAATAACTCCACGAAGTGATCGAGTCAGGCAGGGACAAGGTTCAACAACGCCGAGACGAGGTTGAGTCACGGAAAGACACGGTGGAGCAACTTCGAGATTGGACCGAGTCACGTTTGGATCACACTGAGACATGGTCGAGTCACGCCCAAAATGGGGTCGAGTCACGTCCAGACGATGTCACATCATACTGAGACGGGTCGATTCATGCCAAGATTGGGTCGAGTTATACTAAGATGCAGTTAAGTCATAGTGAGACGGGATTGTGTCCTGCTCGAATTACATCGAGTCGCGGTCGACTCAAGCTCTGATCGCGCTAGTCACATCGAGACGATGTTAAGTCACGTCCAGATGTAGTCGTGACTCAAACGAGTAACGACGGTATGGGATTGAGTCATGTTGAGATATCAAGTCACACGAAGACACAGTCGAGTCACTCTGACACATGTCAAGTTACGACAAGACGCGGTGGAGTCACGTCTAGATGTGCTGGAGTCACGCCGAGATTAGGCAGAGTCATACTGAGATGTGGTTGAGTTTTGTTAAGATTCAGTCGAGTCACCGCGAGATGCGGTTTAATCACAGTCGGATCACACTAAGATGCGGTTGAGCCACGCCATGAAGTTGTTGAGTCACGCTGAGACAGGGTTGAGTCACGTAAGGATCATGCTGAGATGCGATAAAATCACGTCGAGACGAGATTGAGTCATGTAGAGACGGGACGATTCACGTTGAGACGCGGTCAAGTCATGCTCGGAGCACGTCGAGTAATGGTCGAGTCTCATTGAGATACGTTAAGTCACACCGAGATGCAGATGATTTATGCTCAGATCACGTTGAGATGTAGTTGAGTCAATTTAGGATCATGACTAGACGCAGTTGAGTCACTCTCCGATCAACCCGAGATGTGGTCGAATAACGTCAAATGGGGGTCGAGTCTTGCCTAGATAGTCATGCTGAGACACAGTCGAGTCACTCTCTGATCACGTCTAGATGTACTCGAATTGCGTATGAATCTAGCCAAAACGTTGTCCAGTCTCGCTCGGATCACTCTGAGATGCGGTCGAATTGCTCTCGGATCTTGCCGAGATGTGGTCATCTTCTGATGATGTCGAGTCAGGCTGAGAGAGGGTCGACTCACGTCGAGATGAATTTGAGTCACACCGAGACGAGGTCGAATCACGCTGATACAACATCATGTAACACTCGGATCACACCGAGACGCAGTCATGTCACGCTTAGATCATGCCGAGACGATGTCAAGTCATGCCGAGACGGGGTCGAGACTCGCTAAGAGGACATTGTGTCATGCTGAGATAAGGCTAAGTGACGCTCCAATCACACAGAGACATTGTTAGTCACACTCGGATCATTCAAATGCGGTCGAGTCATGCTCGAATCATACTAAGACGCAGTCGAGTTAATCTCGAATAATACCGAGACGAGGTCAAGTCACGCTCAGATCACGCTGAGATATTGTTGAATCATGCCAACATATGGTCGAGTCTCATCGAGACAGAGTTGAGTCATGCCAAGATGTCGTCAAGTCTTACTCAGATCGTATAGAGACTTGGTCGAGTTTGGTCGAGAAAGGGTCGAGTCATGACAAGATGGGGTCGAGTCACGCTAAGAGGAGGTCAAGTCATGTCGAGATGCAGTCGAGTCACATCAAGACGGGTCGATTCACGATAGAATCATATCGAGATGTGATTGAGTCCCTTTGAGACGTTGTTGAGTCATGCTTGAATCATGTACAGATGAAGGTGAGTTACGCTTAGATCATGACGACACTTGTTCGAGTCACGCCCAAAGCACATCGAGAAGTGGTCCGATCATGCTCAATGACAACGAGAAGCTGTCGATTCAAAATCAGATCACACCAACACACAGTTCAATCACTTAAAGATGTGGTCGAATCTCTTACGGATGTGGTTGAGCCACGCTTGAATCACGGCGAGAAGGAGTAGAGTCAAAACAAGACGCGGTCGAACAACGTGCGACTCACGCCGATGCAGGGTTGAGTCATACTTGGATGACGCCAAGACACTTTCGAGTTACGCTTGAATCATGCTAAGACGTTGTCGAGCCCTGCTCGGCTCACACTAAGCTGCGATCGTCTGTCAATCCCTGATTCTGTTGAGACATGGTTAAGTAAAGCTCGAACCTTACCGAGATGGATTCGAGACAATGTCGAGTCACACTAAAAAGTCTCCAAGACGCGATCGAGTCACACTCGAATCACGCGGTCATCATGCTCTGATCACACTGAGGTGCGATAGAGTGAAGCTCGAAACATGGCATGAGCGATCAAGTTAAATTGAGACAAGGTCGATTTACGTCTTGACAGGTCGAGTTATGCTGAGACAAGGTCGAGTAATATTCAGATAAGGTTGAGTCAGGCTAAGATGCGGTTGAGAATCAATCAAGTTGCCCCGAGTTGCAGTCGAGTCAAGCTGATATGGGGTTGAATCATGCTGAAACGAGGCGAGTCACGCTGAAACGCGGTCTAGTGACGCTATTGAGTCACACCGATACGGGGTAAATTGAAGCCAAAATGGGGCTGGGTCACACTAAGACGCGGTCGTGTCATACACAGATCACGCCAAGATAGGGTCGAGTCATGCCGAGATGCGGTCAAGACACACTGACACATGGTCAAGTCACGCTCGAATCACCGTGATAATGGAGTCACACTGAGACGAGGTTGATTTACGTTTAAATGCGCTAGAGTCACTTTTAGTTCATGCCAAGACATAATCGAGTCATGCTGAGACAGGTCAAGTAACGCCGAGACTAAGTCTAGTAACGTTAAGAGGGTTTCATGTCACCGCGAGATGCGGTCAAGTCTAGCTGAGACACGATTGAGTCACGTTTGATTCACGTCGAGATATGCGCAATTCACGCAGAGAAAGGATCATGTCACGCAGAGACGGTGTCGACTCGCACGAAGACGCTATCAAGTCACTCCGAAAAGGGGTCGAGTCACATCGAGACGTGATCGAGTCACGTTGAGACGAGATCGAGTAACATTGACACAGGGCTGAGTTAGGTCAAGAAGCGGTCGTGTCACGCTTGAATTACACTTAGACGTTGTTGGGTCAAACTCAGATCACATTGAGTTGCGATTAACTCTCGCTCAAATCATATCGAGATGCGATCGAGACACTCAGATCATGCAGAGATATGATCGAGTCACACACGTATTACTCGTATCACGCTGAGATGCGATCGATTCACGCAGAGACGCGATCAAATCACGCTCATAACCCGTCGTGACGTATTCGAGTGATGCTCAAACCACATCGAGATGTGGTCCAACAATACTGAGATCACGCCAACAGGATGTCGAGTCATGCTCAGGTCCTGTCAATACGCAGTCGAGTCCCCTCAAGATGAGGTTGAGTCACCCCGAGATGAGGTTGAGTCATGCCGAGATGCGATGGAGTCAAGTGGAGATAGAGTTGAGTCACCCCGAGATGCGGTCAAGGCACGGTCGAGTCACCTTGAGATGCAGTCGAGTCACACCTACGTGCAGTCGAGTCATGTCAAAACTCAGTCGAGCCACGCCAAGACTCGATCAAGTCAAGTCGAGACTCGGTTAGTTACGCTCAGTAAGTGATGTTCATATCACGTCGAGGCATGATCGAGTCTCACTCATATCCTGTCAAGACGCGGTCGAGTCATGATCAGATCTCTGTTAGTGTAAGCCCTAGCCCAATGCATTGTTTGTAACTTTTATTATTGAGTAATAAAATTATGAGGCATTATTTTATCATATAATGTATTGACCTGTGGTATATTGTTTGATAAAATATCCAAGAATGTTGATTAACCACTTGAGGTATCAAGGTTGAGGACCTTGATAGTAGAACCTGGAAGATATGAGATTAACATTCTAAATATC
>CANYCX013658315.1:0-14434 GCA_948193385.1 Breynia disticha f. nivosa
GAGTTTTGTGATTGATGATGATATGTGACGATTTGATATATGTTATGTGTTGAAATGCTTGACGATTGTTGGCTAAATGTTGATTGTGATAAGTTTCAGTGTGTGTGGATATTTCATTGGAATGTTATGCAAATGAGGAATCAAATGTGGTATGTTGAATTGACATCATGAAATGTGCACATGGCATAGCATTTCGACACTTGCATGAGCATTTCATTGTATGTTCATGCTGGGGCCTGGTGGCCAAACTATGCGCGAACAGGAGTGGACTCTCCTTGAATGAAAACAAGGGCCTCGTGGCCAAATACGCGTAGGAGAGTGGACTCTCTCTTAAAAGATATGGGACCTCGTGGTCAAGCGCAATAAAACAAGGGCCTCGTGGCCAATATGCGCGAAAGAGAATGGACTTTCTCTTGAAATTGTGAAGACTCCGGAGCATGACATTGTATGATTGCATTTGTGGCATTGGCATACGTATGCACTCATAACATAAGCATGGGTTGATTTTATATGAATGTTTTATAGCTTACTTGGTATATGTTGGTGGAGTGGTTGAATTGTGTTTGAGATTTAGTTTGGAAGTTTGCTTGACTTGTGGAAATGAAAGAATTAAGTAAGGCTTGCATGATTTATGTGTAAATATGTATGTTGTGAATTGTTGTGTTGATTTATGATGGTTTGAATGTGATTGGAATGTATGAGATTGAGTTAGGAGATTATGGGTATGTTTTGAATGGAGTTTGCAGCTGTTTTGGACAAGTGCATTGCTCAGGCACGAGCTCAAACTGGAGGGCGTGCTCAGGCACGACCTCAAGTTTGAGACCGTGGCCTGGCATGGCTTGGATAAATCCTAGCACGAACCCCAGCTTGATGTCGTGTTCTGGCACGGGCTCAAGCTGGAGGTCGTGCCAGGGCACGACCCAATCTTGGCCACGGCACGAGGTCGTGTCGTGCCTCAGGAAAGAGCACTGGCGTGCTCTGTTGGAACAGGGGATTTTTATGAAATCATTGCTGTTTTGAAACCTCACATTTATTGGAATAATGCGCTAAGGTATGGCTAATGTATATTAACTACGAAATAGGCTGTTTTCTTAGTGACTGAGTATTTAAAGTGGATGAAGTAGAAAAAGGGAATTTAATGATGAATTATTAGTGTTATTGTGCAATGGCTTTAGGGTGCCATTTATGGTTTGAGGGGGAACTAAGACCGGGATGGTCGAAGTCTCCCCTGCACCCCGGCATGTAGAGACATTAAGGGAAAACTTACTGAGTATATAAAATATACTCACCTGTCATTGCTGGATTACGTGCAGATCATCAGTAGCTGCTTGGACTTGACTACGGAGCGGAGCACGGCGTGTGATACGGACGGGTTAGGTCGGCTCCTAGCACCTTTTGGGGATTTTCCACATTTTGGATTTTGTATAACTTTATATATATCAGTACAGTTTTTATTGGCACTTGCATTGTTTTAAACCGTGAACTTTTGCCTCCGCACTTCTGATACTTCCATTTGTATTCAACGGTTTTAAAGAAATGCATGTATGCCACGTTTGATTTCCTACATATACATATATTTGTTTTATTCATTCCTTTCAATTGCAAATGGTTTAAAAAGAAAAAAATATATATATATATATGGTCCTAAAATCGTATTAAATGAAAATGGATTTAAAAGAATTTGGGTTTCACATAAACTTTTTCATCTTCCCACTAAAACTTACCTTATATATACTCATTCATATTTTCACTATCACAATCTTCACGCATTCACAACTCTCTCATTTCTTCTTCTTCTCTTATTTCTTTCAAAATTTATGATCATTCATTTATTTTATGTTAATAACTTATTGTTTTCATTTTTTTAGGTTTATCATATTGTTTCATTCTTTTACTTAAGGTAAGTTCCTTCACATTCATAACTCTTTTATTGTTTCTCTTTCTTTTCTTCTCTTATTTTAAGTTATGTTCATTTTTTTATATTATATAAATAACTAATTTTTTTTGTTTGTATTTTTTTGTAGGTTTTTCATGTTGTATTTCTTTTTTTCATTTATATTATTGATATAATGTTCCTTTTATTTAATTTAAATTATTTATAATTTATTGTAATTTTCTTAATGTATAATTTTTTAGTATTATTTTTTAACTATCCTTTATACTTTATTGTAATTTTGTTAATGTATCATTTATTATGTATAATTTATATATAATTTTTTTCAATTTTTATATATAGTTTTGTCATTTATATTATTAATATAATCATCTTTAATTACATAATAATTTTATTTAATATAATATGTCATTATACTTTTTTAATATTTTATAATGAAAAAAATATAAATATTTTTTTAATTAGATTACAGAGTAACGTCAAAAGTCGACGTTACAGTTAACGTCGACTTTTGACGCCATATTACTGGCCGAAACTAAACATTGATTGCCGGAAGACACCCGACATTAATATGCGTCGTAACTCGATGTTATTTATTATGTCGAAAGTCGACGTCATGCTCCGATGACCGGTCAGATAAAGCATTGCGTAGACATTCGACGTAATATTACTTCAAATGTCGATGCAATATTACTTTGCGTCGACTTTTCACACATCGACCTCATTACATCGAAGTTTGACGTAAATTACATCAAACTTCGATGCATATGTTGTGCTGCAAAACCACTGCTTTCTTGTTGTGATATGCACAAAAAACAAACCAACTCGAAATAGAAACGGAAAAATCATGAAGCATGAATTCCAGTCCAAACACTTGCCCAACACTCGTATTCATCCCGATCGACGTTACTTTGGTGCGAAATATTTAATATACTTGTTTGTTGTTCAATTGATTCTTATGAGAACACATGGAAGATTATATTGATGGTTTGTCATTGAACAGGAAACACGCGTGTTGTGAGTTAGAAATGTTAAGGATATACGTAGCTCTACACTTCTATTCTTAGTATAACTCTTCATTCATTAGACTTCTACTGTAACAACAACAATGTACTCTATATATTCATTATTCAAGATCAATAAACCAACGTTAGATGCCAGAGATTCTTCATGGTATTAGAGCCACGAATCTCCTAACCGAGTAAAACGTTCAAAACCCTAATCAATTCCTAATGCAAAATACGGCCAGCATTCCCACGAATACCATTGCTGCCGACGCAGCCCCACCCACCATACCTTCCATCTCCATTCCGATCAAGTTAACTTCCAAAAATTACTTACTCTGGCATGCCCAACTACTCCCTCTTCTTCGTGTTTACAAACTCGTCGACCACATTAATGGCTCACTTACTCGACCACCGTCCATTGTTGATGGAAAACCTAATACCGACGTTGTTGCTTCTTGGCTCCAACAAGACCAACTAGTTTTAATTTGGATTATTTGCTCGTTTTTGAAACTCTACTGCCCCAGATTGTCAATGCTGAAACGACGCTCGATGCTTGGACTCGCCTCGCCTCTATATATGCTTTTGGCTCTCGCACTCAGATTCGAAGCCTGCGTGATCAATTGTCCACTTTAAATCGCGGTACTAATTCTATTTCTTCTTATATGCAGAAAGCGAAGACTATCGCTGATCAACTCGCCACATTCAACGCTCTAGTCACCTCTGATGATTTGAATGACTACATCACCGATGGCCTTGCATCCGATTGTAGACCTTTTGTCCGAGCTCTACATCCTCAACATGAATCCATCTCATATGATGACCTTTTCGGATTACTTTTAAGCGAAGAAATTCAGTTGAAACATGATGAGCAATCCTCTACGATTTCACCAACAGCCCAAATCTCCTCAGCGTCTTCTCCGACCAACGTTGGTGCATCCTCTACACCTATGTCGGCACCAACTGCCCAGTTTTCATCTTGCAGAGGTCGTGGTTTTTGGGGCCGCGGTAGAGGCTGTGGTCGCGGTCATGGTCGTTTCCAATACTACCAATCATCCCCATTCAACTACCAACAACAACCGAATTACCAAACCTCACAGCTTAACTACAACATACAGTGTTTCACCTGCCAAGGATTTGGCCATTCCTCTCGGCAATGCTCATCCGGAAAACCACCTTCTCAAGCCCATTCTCACGCTGCTTTCACCACTCCATATCATCCTCCTCAAAACTGGGTCGTGCATTCGGGGGCTTTGCATCATCTGACATCTGATATTGACAACTTAGTCATTCATTCTGAATATTCTGGCACAGATGAAGTCACAATTGGCAATGGTAAAACCCTTCCAATCTATCATCTAGGTTCTTCTGTTATGCTTTCCTCTAACAATATTCCTCTTCATATGTCCAATATACTTCATGTTCCCCATATCTTCCATAATCTTTTATCTGTTTATGCCCTAATAAAATCTAACAATGTTTCTGTTGAATTCTTCCGTGATCAATTTTATGTTAAGGATATACGTACAGGGAAAATTCTATGCCGCAGAATCAATAAAGATGGAGTTTATACATTACTTCTTCCGCACACACAGTCCACATCCATGTGTCCTAAAGCCCACATCGCATTATCCACCTGACATCAACGTCTTGATCATGCAAATTTTCGTCTTGTTCATCGTGTTCTTAAAGAACACAATTTACCTTTTTCCAATTCTAAAAATTCTCAATTATTTCATGGTTGTTGTGTCGGCAAAAGCCACAAATTACCCTTTCCTGTTTGTTCTTTTGTAGCCAATAGGCCTTTACAGTTAGTTTGTAGTGATGTTCGGGGTCCTTCCCCCGTTCTAGCTATAGATGGTTCTCGTTTTTATATTTTATTTCATGTCCATTACTCAAAATATTCTTGGATTTATTTTCTTAAGCACAAATCAGAAGTCCTAAATGAATTTATTAAATTTCATCATTATGTGGAGCATTTCTTTGTTACAAAATTACAAACTTTTCAATCTGACTGGGGTGGTGAATTTCAGGCACTCTCATCTTATCTTGCAAAGCATGACATCGTTCATTGCAGTTCTTGTCCTTATACACCAGAACAAAATGGATGTGCAGAAAGAAAGCATTGACACATTATCGAAACTGCTCTTTCTATGCTTCACACTGCTCATGTTCCAATGAAATATTAGAATTTTGCTTCTGATTGTGCAAATTACATTATTAACCGTCTTCCAACGCGTCTTTTACATTTTAATTCTCCATATCAAATCCTACTTTCAACTACGATTGATTATCATGAACTTAAAATTTTTGGTTGTCTTTGTTATCCTTGGTTACGACCCTATTCCAAACATAAACTTCACCCTCGTTCTTCCCCATGTGTTTTCTTAGGTTACAGTAAAGTTCACAAAGGCTTTAGTTGTCCTGATATTTCCACCGAGAAAAACTATATTTCTCGTCATGTTCAATTTGACGAACTTGTTTTTCCTTTTGAAGATCTTATGTCAGAAAAATTACGTTCAGCAGCCCCCGGTTCTACGATCCAACAACCATTTCTTCTGCCACCCTTCTAGCCAACGACCACAATTTTGACCCAATGACAACACCCAGCAACCACACCCACCCAGACTTCGCCCAGCCATCCAACGACACAACCAGACCCTAAACGACAACCAGACCCTAAACGACAACCTCCTCCTCGACAACAATCTCCTCCAAACCCTGACCACTCCACGACACGACACGACTCACACTCGACCACTGAATTGAACGCCGCTGCTTCCACACTGCCACCATCACAGCTCGGAACACGCCCAACATTCCCCAACTCACCAGGACTCAATTTAATTATTAATCTCACTCAGAACTCCATGTCTTCTCATTCGGCTCCACCACCAAAAACTCACCCCATGATCACACGCAGCCAAACAGGTTCGCTGAAACCTCGAAATTTTTCAGCTGTCATAACTAATGAAGCTACAGTACCGACATCTTTCACACAAGCCAACAAACATTTACATTCACGCAAAGCGATGCTTGAAGGGTATGACACTTTAATCCGCAATGATACATGGGACCTTGTGCCACGACATCAAGCCTCAAACATTATAGGAAGCAAATGGGTTTTTCGAGTTAAACGCAAACCTGATGGCTCAGTCTCTCAATACAAAGCTCGTCTAGTAGCCAAAGGATTCAATCAGCGCGCGGGTCTGGATTTCAAAGAAACTTGCAGTTCGTTAATCAAACCTACGACTCTTCGTCTAATTTTATCTCTTGCTGTTTCACAACAATGGCCTACCGTTCAGCTAGATTTCTCCAATGCCTTCCTCAACGGCACTTTGGAGGAAACTGTTTTCATGACGCAGCCCACAGGATTCGTTGACTCCTGCACACCAGATTATGTTTGTCGTCTCAAAAAGTCTCTTTATGCCCTTAAGCAAGCCCCTCGCGCTTGGTTTAGCTGCCTTCGCAATACATTATTATCCTATGGTTTCTCTGGCTCACATACAGATCAATCGTTGTTCTTCTACAACGCCAATGGAGTTAGTGCCTATTTTCTTATTTATGTAGATGATATTCTATTCACCAGTTCTTCCTCTCAGTTTCTGCAGTCTATAATTGCTCGACTACAACAATGATTTGCGCTGAAAGTGCTAGGGAAACTACAATACTTCTTAGGCATCAAAGCTCATTGGGATTCAAATGGTGTCTTACTTACTCAACAAAAATATGCTTCCAACATCTTAACAGACATAAACATGGTGAACTGCAAACCAATTGACACTCCGGCTACATCAACCCCCACAAAACCGAGCCCCAACGCTGATGAGCAAAAGCTTTTGTCTGCCGTTTGATCCAACACTGTACCGACAGGTGGTCGAGAGCCTACAATACCTATGCATCACACATCCCGATCTCTCTTTCGCTGTGAACAAAGTATCTCAACACATGCATGCCCCGACAGTTGCCGACTGGATTTTCGTCAAGCGTATTTTATGCTACATCTCAGGCACAAAATCAATGGGACTCTACATACAGAAGACACGAGATTTTTCACTTTCAGTTTACTGCGATGCAAACCTTGGCAAGGACAAAGTTGATCGGAAATCCACAACTGGCTTTGCAATCTATCTTGGTCCCAATTTAATTTCATGGAGTTCCAAAAAGCAACACGCGGTATCACGGTCTTCTATCGAAGCTGAGTATCGATCACTGGCAACTTCAACAAGTGAATTATTATGGATCATGTATCTCCTTAAAGAAATCGACCATCCAACAACCATTGTTCCAAAACTGTAGTGTGATAACTTAGGCACAACTTACCTATCTGGCAGTCCCATTTTCCACTCAAGATCGCGCCATTTGGAAATTGAGTTTCACTTTGTCCGTGACTTAGTCATGAACAAGCAGCTAGCCGTTCATTACATCTCCACAGATGATCAGGTCGCTGACCTACTCACCAAACTGCTTCCAAAATCTAGATTTGAAGCTCATCGTCACAAGCTCGTGCTTCGTTTCCACTCGCATAAGCTTGAAGGGGAGTGTTAAGGATATACGTAGCTATACAATTCTATTCTTAGTATAACTCTTCATTCATTAGACTTCTACTGTAACTACAACAATGTACTCTATATATACATTATTCAAGATCAATAAACTAACGTTGGATGCTAAAGATTCTTCAACATTGAGCCTATGAAATGTAACGTCGGATTAGTTCTCCTATTCTGACAATTGATCACTGAGCGTTGCTTTTCTATGAGTGTATCGACTTCCGCTCGGATTTTCTTTGGCTTCCACATTTTCTCCATAATATAACATTGTATCTGCTGCTAATTGTATTACATCACAACCTTCATAAAACGGTCTACATACTGATATTAACATATCGTAAATTCTTTGTGTTTTCGGGTTTGGTTTATGAAGAATTGTAAAATTTCTTTTATTTCGGTGTTTGAACATGCCTTCAGGGATTCAACAAATACCATTTGAGTAACTGTATCAAAATTAGCTGGATCAAATATATAGTTTTCACGATGCGATTGAGTCACAAATGAACTCGTTCCCTCGTACAGGACAGAAATCACAAACGAACTCGTTCCCTCGTATAGGACAGACTCTTCCATTGTTGTATTAAATTATTGAATAATTTTTCCTTTATATCTTCAATGAAAATATTCTGGAATAAAACCTCTAGCGTACAAATGTTTCTTAACCAAATTAGATTGTAATAATTTCATCTTGTCGCATTTCGAACACGAACAACGAAATAAATTTCCATTCTGTTTGAAATTAGCAGTAGACTTACAAAATTCGATAAATTATTCTATGTTTGCAACAAACTCATTATTTAGTTACCTGTCAATTAGTTAGATATACATTCGCTCTCTTATATTATTTGTATTTACACAACAATAAGTATCTCAAATTTATAAAAAAAATATTTTATTTTAATTTTAAACTTCATCATTCTCGTGTTCAATAAAAAAAATAACACATTGCAATAACTATTACATACTAACATAACACAATACTGCAAATTATTCAATAATAATTAAAACAAAATACCACCGAGCGCGTAGATCAACTGGAACAAGATTGTTCTAGCTTAACCAATGATTTTGAGTTCGAGTCGATTTGTGAGGAGTCTATATAGTAATTATTTCCAACGAATTACGATGCAAATTAGCGATGAAATTCATGGGAAAATTCTGACACGATTTTTCTGACGGATTTTGTTGCTAAATTCCGATGAAATTCAGAGGTAAATTATCACACTTTTTTTTTGGCCAACACGTTTTTTCAGTCACCTTTGTTATTTTCCAACAAATTTTGTCAATTTTTTCCCGATGAATTCTGAAGAAATTTTTTTCGTTGGAAATTGGTGATTTTCTTGTTGTGTTAGCTTTTACATTTACCTATTTAATCAATTTTTTAATTAATTATAAACAGAACAATCTATTTACGACCTAAGTTTATTTACACCTCATCCAAACCTGTATAATTTCATGTCATTAGATGTATCATAATGCTCCTAAAATAATACTAAGTTAAACATATTTTACAAACCAACATACAATAGTATTTTTTTTTTCATTTGACCATATTAGATAAAAAAATTAGTTTTTTTTTTCATAAAATGTCCCAACACCTTACGTTATTACTTTCACTAAATTAATGAAAACACGTCTCTCAATCTTCCTTAACTCTATTTCTCTAAGTCTCAAACTACTAACTAGGCCCGCTCAAAAGAAGATTCTTCAGCTAAAGGCAAGCCCATAATCTGCAGATAAGGATATGGGAGAAATTAGTTATTTATCTATTGTTTGATTAGTTTATCTTTTTTATTCTAGTCTCTTTTCAATAAATACAGCAGAGTCTCGTAAGTGGGGCACATGAGAATTTACTTAATAAAGAGTTTCTCTTCAATAAATACAACAGAGTCTCGTAAATGATTATTTAAAAAATTTAAAAAAATATATAAAAAATAATAATGTAACCGGCGGTTTAACCGGCGGTTAAACCACCGGTTCACGGTTCACCTAAGAGGTGAACCGTAATCAGCCCGCCCAGGGACCGGTTTTACTCGGTTCCGGGCCGGACCGGTCCGGGCCCGTGAACCGGCGGGTCTGGCCGGGCCAGTTTCGGTCCGGCCCGCCGGTTCCAGGCCCAAAGTTACATGTCTAGTCCATTCTATATTAGTATATATGAAAAGGATTAAAGTGAGAAACATGAAAATAATGAAAAGTTAAATAAAAATCTTGTAAAAAAAGCCAAAAGATGTTTTCTTCCACTATTATTACGATTAAATTAAACCTTTCTACCAGTACCGAAAGTTTCAGAATTTTTTATCTTTCATATGTCCATAGCAAAAACCTAAAACCCTTTTCTTGATTTCAAAACAACATCTAGAATTTCAATCTTTCTTTAAGGCAGTTTAAAATTTCAGTTTTAATTCGGGTTTTAGTCTGTGTTCTTTATTTTTTTAAATATTAAACAACACATTAATTAATGGGAAAATTATCTCAGAGTTCAAAAGTTATTGATTGTTCCATGAAATGGGTTTTATAATAAAATTAGATAGAAAAGTACTCTAT
Organism: Breynia disticha f. nivosa; assembly: GCA_948193385.1. Taxonomy (NCBI): domain Eukaryota; kingdom Viridiplantae; phylum Streptophyta; class Magnoliopsida; order Malpighiales; family Phyllanthaceae; genus Breynia; species Breynia disticha. Next base: position 9,996 of record CANYCX013658315.1, read on the forward strand.
TTTTCACAATGTGTGCGCATTGAATTTATGATTAGTATAATTGACAATTATACAAATTATAGATAATAAGTTATTGTCTTTAATTGAACACATCAAATTTTTTTTTTCTTACTGCTCTAAAGGAAACGTTATCTACCTTGGAGAAAGTACAAATCAATTAGAAAACCAATACTCAAATTTTTTATATTATGAATCATATATTTCAGTTACACTTCTGCTTGTATTCATAATTTTGTCTGGCGTCAAATTCTATGCAAGCGTTCCAGAGGCCATCAGAAGTCATGCAAAGGAATAGTGTCGTGTGACGCTTTGAAGGACAGACGACAGCCTGTTGAAGAGAAGTCAACTTTAGCTATTTTGTCACATACAATAAGATTGATTGATTAAATAAAAAAAAATTATTTTGTAGTGACTGATTAACATCAACAAGGAAAAAATACCGACTTCTTGGTTCAGTGGTAATAGGGGCTGAACTTGGTAGAGCGGACTACGGTTCGATCCCCCGCAACGTCGATTGGAAGGAAAATGAACCTTAACCCCCAACTCCTTCCCGAACCGGATTAGTCTCGGTCCAGTGGGTCGAGGATACCGGGGCTTGACAAAAAAAATCAATAAGGAAAAAATTAATCAAGAACAAAAGCGGTCTTGCTCTTGTCCTCTTACAAGTATCGTTCTTTCTGTCCTTTGACAGCCGCCATTTTTTCCTATTCTTCTAGTCTTTTTCGACATTAAATCGTAACCTAAAGCCTTTCGTTGTTTGCTCTCAGCATGGCTTCATCATCTAAGACTAACGATGCGAGTGTGGAAGATATTACAGATCAATATGCTAACATCGTTCTCAGAGATGATGGTGAGGAGGAGGGGATGGTGTTGAGTGAGAAAGTTCGGAATGCCCAACAGCTAGATCTTCGATGGGCTTTGATCGGTAGGTTCCTGACTGAGAGGGAGGTCAAGTTGGAATTCATGAGCCTCCACCTTAGAGTCTGTGTAGAAACCAGGTCGGGGAGTCAGCATCTCTGAGCCCCTGCCAGGAAGATTCCTGTTTTAGTTTCAACATGAGGCGGATATACGTAGGGTGATGGAGGGTGGTCCCTGGTCGTTTGACAATCAAGCTTTGGTTTTTCGACGCCTACTGCCCACTGAGGATCCATACACGGTAGTACCTAATGAACTACCTATCTGGGTGCAATTACACAATGTCCCCATAGGACTTATGGCTGAGAGGGTATTGAGAATTGTTGGGAACAGGCTTGGTACCTTCTTAGAATCTGATCCTAACAATTTTTCAGGTGCGTGGCGTAGTTATCTTCGTCTCCGTGTTGCATTGGATGTCCGTAAGAGACTGGCGGACAAGATGAACATCAAAGTGGAAAAGGAGGAATCGTGGAAGGAGCTAATCTTTAAATACGAAAGGCTTCCTACGTATTGCTATTCATGTGCGAAGCTTGGCCATGGGGAACGAGTCTGTACGCGTCGTTTTGAATCAGCAGATGGTATTATTCCTACACTGGTAGGACCGGATTTAAGAGCACAACCTCGCCGTATGCAGCAACTGAACAGTGGAAACAGGTGGCTATTAGGCCAGCCGTTAACGTTGTTGGCAGCGGAGGCCGAAAATGGAAGTGTCCAGTCAGCGTCAGTTACGGAGGTTGTTGTTGGAAACACCTCAAAATCAGGAGATAAGAATATTCTCCCCTATCACGATAATTCAGGAGGTCTTATTCAAAAAGATCGTACTATTATGGAAGTAGATAACAGTGATATGCTGGAGAATAATTCAAATCTCGGTGGCCTTCCTAGTGGGATTTCCCCTGGAAATGATGGGCCGTCAGACCTTGGGCTTATTGTGATAGAAACCAAACGCAAAAGATTGGAGTCGGAGGGGTCGGAAAATGGGCAATCACATAATTCAAAAAACGTGGTAATGGCGGGACCTGCTGTTCAGGCCCGTCGAACATTATGAGTTGCTTATTTTGGAATTGCGGTGGAATGGGAAACCCACGAGCAATTCGAATGTTTACGGATTTAGTCCGTGAAAAAAAGCCCGAATTCGTCTTCTTATCGGAGACGTTTTCTAATAAATTGCACATGGAATCCATTCAGAAAAAACTAAATTTTTCTGGCCTGTTTGTTGTTGATTGTGTAGGGCATCGTGGAGGTCTAGCTTTGTTATGGAAAACAGACGGTGTATTGACTGTCATAGGCAACTCTGATAATTTTATTGACGTAGAAGTTCGTTTGTCAGGAGAGGATCCATTCAGATTAACTGGCTTCTACGGAATTGCGGACAGGGCTAGGAGGCGTGAATCTTGGGCTATTATACGGAATTTGGCTTCGATGAGCTCGCTACCTTGGGTAATTGGTGGAGACTTTAATGATATTCTTAAACAAAATGAGAAGCGAGGGAGGTTACCTCACCCAGCTCACCTAATTGAAGGGTTTCAACAAGTCTTGTCAGATTGTAGTCTTCTAGATTTGGGCTTCATTGGTTCACGTTTTACGTGGGAAAAAAGTAGAGGCACTAGTAATTGGCTGGAGGAACGCCTGGACCGAGTTCTTGCATCACCTGAATGGCTGGAAAGATTCAATCCTTCTAGAGTATGGCATATAGCTCACACGACTTCTGATCACCTCCCTTTATTCCTGGAGCTTCTTAAATTTGCACCACGACCAGCAAGACGTAGGTTCAAATTCAAAAATGCTTGGGTGCGTGATCCGGTGTATATGCAAGTTGTGGAGGAAAGTTGGCATAGTTCTATGGGTTTAGCAATAGTGGATAGACTTCGGAAATGTGGGGAGGATCTAGATTTGTGGGGAAGGCGGTCTGTTTTTAACTTGCGCAAAGATATTTCTCGTCTCAAGCAAAGAATCTCAAAGTTTCGGGGGTTGCGTGACAGCAGGAGTATTATTGAACTCAGTAAAGCTGAAGAAGAGTTGCACCTTCTATTGCAAAAGGAAGAGGACTACTGGAAGCAAAGAGCTAAGCAATTCTGGCTTCAATCAGGTGATCAAAATACAGGAGCTTTTCATAAAGCGGCATCAGGTAGACGGTTTCGTAGCCATATTACTGGACTTCAAGATCAGAATGGGGTCTGGCGCAATGAGGAAAATGGGGTGCAAGATGTGGTAATCTCATATTTTAACAATTTATATCAGAGTGAGCGAGGGGACTCTAATCCAGTTATCAACTGTGTTAGGAGAAAGGTGACTGTTGAGCATAATGACTATTTGCGTCAACCTTTTACGGCTGAAGAGGTTAAACAAGCGTTATTTGAAATGCATCCCGACAAGGCTCCAGGAAAAGATGGTCTCAAACCCGGCTTCTTCCAACGAAGTTGGAGAATAATTGGCTCTGATATTGCTAGAGTAATTATTGAATGGCTCAACAATGCAAAGTTACCGCTGGAAATCAACCACAATAACGTGGTTCTATTGGCTAAAAAGAAAAACCCATCAGTCATGGGTGATCTTCGGCCTATAGCATTATGTAACGTGTTATACAAGGTGGCTTCTAAGATGCTTGCAAACAGACTTCGAGTCATTCTCTCGAATATTATTTCTGACAACCAAAGTGCTTTTATACGGGGTCGCCTAATCACAGACAATGCCATTATAGCCAATGAAATTCTCCATTACATGAAGCAAAAGAGGCAAGGAAAGGAGGGGGTGGCAGCTCTAAAGATTGATATCTCGAAGGCCTACGACAAACTAGAATGGGGATTTTTAGAAGACATGCTGCGGGCTCTGGGTTGCGAAGAAACATGGATACAGCTTCTTCTCATGTGTGTGGCCTCAGTGCGATACCAGATATTATTTAAAAACGAAGTATTGGGGCCTATTATTCCAAAAAGAGGTTTGAGGCAAGGAGGTCCGATATCACCCTACCTATTCATTATCTGCGCAGAAGGCTTGTCCGAACTATTGAGGAGAAAAGAAGAGCTCGGGGTGTTACATGGCTGTAAAGTAGCTCAAAGAGCTCCACTTGTGACTCATTTATTTTTTGCTGATGATTCTTTGTTGTTCTTCAGGGCAAACGTGATGGAGGCTGAAGTGATAAAGCAAGTTCTGCAACTTTACAAAGCTGCCTCGGGACAGGTCCTTAATGTTCAAAAATCAGCACTTTATTTCAGCCACAACATTTCCAGCAACAATCGCAACATGGTGTGTCAAAAACTGGAGGTATAAGAAGCAGAAGCACATTTCAACTACCTAGGAGTGCCATTGGGGATTGGTGGACAGAAAGTTGCAGCCTTCACATTCCTGAGGGATAAAGTGAGGAAGAGAATTGATACATGGCGAGAACGTAAACTGTCAAGAGCCGGCAAAGAAGTCTTACTCAAAACGGTAGCGCAGGCTATTCCGAACTACTTAATGGCCCTCTATAAGCTACCAAAGATTACATGTGACAGTATTGAAAAGCTCATGAACTCATACTTATG
>CANYCX013660006.1:0-11961 GCA_948193385.1 Breynia disticha f. nivosa
TAAACTCTGATGAACAAATGTTTTGTATTAATGCATCGAAAGCCATTCTTCTATTTTCTCTCACATATATAACTTGTGTTTGATTAAATGTTTTAAAAGAAAAAAAAATATAGGGTATTTTCCATCTTTATATAAAAATGGTTTGAAAAGAATTTTGGGCATCACACATGATACTCACATACAATCTCTACATTTCCTACCTCTAATGCGGGTTGATTCAGATAAACTACTGAAGCAAGATAAGCATCACAACTCTCTCTCGTATCAACCTCTCAACAGTCACTGCTAAAATCAGGCAAGAAGGAATAGAATTCCTTTCACCTACTAATAATACACGTCTGTCACCATCAACCTCAATCACGACTTCCTTCAAATAGCAATCGATCATAGCATGATTTCTGGATAGTCAATCCATACTTAATATAATCCCAAACTCCGCCATCCTCAAAACAATCAAATATGCTAAATACGTTGACTCGCCAATATGTAGCTCATAATGTCGTAAAATATGTCTGACTAACACAATACCTCCAGCTAGCATCAATACAAAAATAGTATAATCCAGACGCTCTATACTACCTCCATTATGGTCTACAACAGACTCACTCACAAAAGAGCACGTAAAACCTGGATCAATCAGTACTGAAGTAGTATATGTAAAGATAGAAATAGTATCAATAATCACATCTAGATCCTTAGCTACCTCATCTCTAGTCATAGCAAAAACTTGGGCATGTGGTGCTAACCCTGCTGGAGCTACTACCCTGCCAGATCCACTAGCTCCACCTGTACCAACTGCTCCACCTATAGAAGCTGCTCCTCCCCTAGAACTAGAACTAGTACCTCTGCCACCTCTACCTCTACCTGTACCAGTCGAAACTGTAGGCCTAGCCTCACCAACACTACTCTACCTCGAAACATGAACACTCGGCACACTCTGCATCTATGGACAGTCTCTAGCAAAATGACCGGGCTGCTGGCAATTATAACAAACTAATCTCGTATCTCCACCGGAACAGGCACTGTAGCTCTGCTCGGATAAGTAGGAGGCCTGGTGGAATAAGTCCTCCCACCTCCTGCTCCACCTCTAAACTGTCTAAAACTCCCACCTGTACCTCTAAAACCTCGAGTATCAGATCTATGACCTCTAGTCTCTGATCTCTAACATCCTTAGTCGAACTAGAACCAGAAATCCTTTCTCTCTTTTCTTCTTTCTAGTTTCTTTCTTGTCATCCTCTACCTCTAACTCCTCAGCTCTGATGGCTGCCTCAATCAGTACCTCATATGTCGCAGGTTTCAATGTAATCCTATTACGTATGGTATACCTCAAACCTATCTCGAATCTGTATCTCCTCTTCTGATTAGTGTCTACATCCTTTGGAGCATATCAAGATAGTTTGGTAAAATCAGCCTTGTACTTAACAGCAATCCTCTCCAGTTGCTTCAGCTCTAGAAACTCAATCTTTTTCTTCGTCTGGTGTAGAGGAGGGGTATACTTCTCAAGAAATCATCTCAAGTCAATCTCAGAGGATCATTCTGGCTATTTGGGACTGACTCCGACAAATTCCAGGCAGCTTTTTCTAGCAGAGATGTAGTATACCTTAATTTCTACTCTGGGGTACACCTCATACGTGTAAGAATACGTTCTATCTGCCTTAACCAATCGACTGCCTCTGAAGGAACAGTAGTGCCCTTAAATATTTTTGGCCCCTACTTCCTAACCTCAGCAAAATTCTTGTCAATATTGAGATTCTGACTACCGAAAGCTCTAGTCTGATCCGCATCATTTTCTACATCATCTCCTAAAACGGAGCACATGCAAGATCGTACGGAGGTATAGGCATAACAGGCTGTGCTGCAGCAGGCTGTGCATGCTGCTCAAGAGGTAATAGGGCTGACCACTGTCCCTCTACTAACTATCTGAACTCAGCTGTACTGGGATCAGGTGATGCGTCGTCAAGTGGCTCCATCTGTTTTCAAAATATCAAGTTCTAATTCGTTTAGCTTTGAAGACGTTATAAACAAAACAATTTTAGCACAGTTCACAGAGAATTTAATATTTGTTTTGATACCACTAAATGTGAAGCTTATTTTTCAAATCCATTTAACCTGATAAACAATAATCCTTTCATAAAAATAATAAATCAGAGTAGAAATAGAGGAGAGGGAAAATCAATTAGGTATTTCATAAACAACTGGGCCCAAAATATTCATAACATAAAATATTTTACAGCAGAAACATAAAAAATTTTGAAAACATTCTAACTCAAAATATAAACATTTATACAAACAGTACAATGTATACACCTCGAAATCTCAAAACTGAAAGCACTTAAAAACATGGATGGAAGCCTCTAACAACAGCGAACTCTGACAGAAGATCACGGCAGCTCTGATCCAATGGCAGCTACCTGCGTCCTGCGCATCATTTAGACAATTTAAACAAAGGGTGAGTATTTCTCAATACTCAGTAAAGTTCACACGCTATAATTGATTCGAATAATTTAAATGAGCGCAGGGACAATCAATATCCCGACACGAGATATGATTCTCGTCTATCTTAAACATACAGAGTCAATAATATCTCAAACTGAACTCAAAAGCAAACTTGGCAATTCACAACTCATACAAAGTATCAATCTGATCTCAACAAGCAATCATACTCATAACTCATTTATCATCAAGAATCAAACATTCGTATGTGAATGAAACATCAGAACAATATACAGTGTTCATAAAACAGTACAGATATAAACATAATATCAATACATATAAGAACATATTAAGCTCAACAATCAAGTATAAATCTCGTATCAACATTCACAAAGCATTCATAAAGCAATAACATGATTGAAACATGTTATGAATGAATGCGAATCAAATGCGTATGAATGATATGCAATCACTTGTGAATGTCTGCCCCGGGGTCGTTCCTTCTCTTTTCTTTTCTTTTTCTTTTCATTTAAATTTTTCCCTAGGTCCCAGACCAGCATCGTACCCAGTACGGCACTCAGATCTCTCTTGGAATCATCGGTCCTAGACTGGCATCGAGATCTCATCCGGAATCATCAGGCTCAGCCTATATCTCATAACTGTGTCATACAATAATGCAACACAATGAATGATCAATGCATTTATATAACAATATCCCAATCACATATGCTCAACATGCTCAACACAGCAATCATATGCTTTCATAATTATCTCAAGCTTGTATCAGTATCAATCAAGACATCAAATTCCAAAAGAGCATGTTTAACTAATCACATATCAACTCAAAGTCAATATAACATAAGAGCATACGAATCCAATCAAACATAGTTCATCAAATGAACAACAAGGAAAATATAGTCAACATGCCAAATCACTCGCAAAGTGTAGTAAAATCATCGTAATGTTCGTAAGAACATGGCATATATAATAAGGTTTTTAATCTTACAATCAATCAACAAACTTTGTATCAATCTACCAAGAATCAACCATAACAAAGTATCAATCAACATTCAATAAACTATATGTCAATTAAGACATATATCCATCAATACATTCATTCCATTCCATGTCAATCATAAACAAATCATCAAATTGTCATTTTCAATATGATTCAACAAGAATCTAGCAACTCATCATATCATTTTAAGCATTTCCTATATAAATAGAATTGGCCTAAAATCAACTAAGAATCAATATGTAAGCGTAAGAAAACTTACCTTTAAACAAAGAAATATCAACTACCAAGCACAACACAAAACCCACTGCAAAACGGTCAAGATTCTTCTGTATGTCATTCATAACATACAAGGAATTAACTAAGCATTCACACATTCATTCAAGATTCAAAACATGTATTATCAACTTTAAGTCAACCATTTATCATCCCTTTCTTTTACTTCACTTTGCCAAATTCCATTCTAATAAGAACTACCTTGTCTAAAACACATCCCTAATCATTATTCCTATTTTTCTCACGTAATTACATAGATTTTCCATTTGAACATATTAATTCAACCTTAACAAATTTCTTGCAGTCAACTCTTTGTACACCTTAACTAAACCTAGAGTTTTTCCTCTTGCCATCAACCTTTCTTCCTCCAAAACTATCCTAGCACTTCCCTCTTATGCAAGCCATTACTCTTAGTTCATATTCATCATTTCCAGTCAAACGATGATCATAGAACAACCATATAACTCAGAAAAGACTAATCATAACTTTTCCTAAACCATATCTCATCTCACCTTCAACTTAGGATGAGTGATTTCAAGAGAAAATCAGCAAACTCACTTCCGTTGCTTTAATTTCACTTTTCCCTACTCTTTTTCCCTTCCTTTTGCTCTAAAATGAAAGTAGGTAAATGAAGGTGAATATCAAGTTCTCAAAACATCATAACTTACATTTTTTAGCAAAATAGTGAACCACACGTGGTGGAATGTCAAGTCTGCGTGCTCGACACGACTGCGCATAGTTGCTATCCATTGTGCGTACTCCCAAAATTCATCATTTCTCAAATTTTCTTCGATTATTTCGTGTCAACCTTTGATCAATCTTTGATCAACCTTTATATATTGACGTTTAAACATTTATTTATCTTAATTTAACGATGAAAAATATCCAGAATGTTACATTGATTCTGTCAAAATTGGGCGACTAACTTGGTGCATCACGAATGTGACTCTTCAATAGTCACGTTCGTGATAGTCATTCTGGCCATCTGTGCACACTTTAGCCTGAGTCACGAATGGGACATTCCCTTCTCAAACATAACTTAGTTCAGTCTTGTTCGTGATGGTGTGTCTGGCATTCGTGATGGTGCGTTTAGTCACTTTGAACAAGTCATTAATGATACACGTCATTTCCATGCGTGACTCGTATAAGTCACGTTTGTGACTAGGGTTCTACTCAGAATTGTATCACATTATTGGAATTACGAATGTACCAAAACATGAATCCATTCATCAAGATCATGATTAGGCTACTACCCAAATTTTGCAACATTTTGGATGAGTCACAAATGGAACTTTGTTCAATCATATTTGTGACTCAGTGTGTTGCTACAAATTCTGCCCAACATCAACTCATTAATGCATCATGTTTCACTTACAAGATGGCAGCCAAAAAGACAATTCAAACTCATTTGTTTTAGTCCAACTTTTGGAAAACAAGTTTATTGTTTTATTAAAAGGAAACTTGCTTTTCTTAAAAGTTATGACACACATTATGAAGAGCATTAATAAAACTTGCGTCCAATTAAGTCATTTGGCTCTAGCAAAGTGCATCATAATATAAACCCTAGTGAGTAACAGTTAGCGGAAAATGTGGCTACCTTTACCCAACACAATATTTTTCTTTCACTCTCGAAAGGTTCCTCCCTTGCCTCCAGGCACAATACATGGTGTTCCCCTCTTTTCTTCTATTTCTCTTCATTTCCTCTACTAATATCATTGACCATTAATTTATTATTCTTCTCTCTACTATGAATTGTCGGGTTTTCTACGTTAATAAGACTTAATGGTAATGGAATAAAACATAAAAAACACGTGAAAACAACCAAGGAATCAATATAAAATCGACTTAAAAATTTACATATAAAATCGGTTTACAAGATATTGGCATAAAAATTGAAACTTGATAAGAAAGATCTCACCTTTCCTTGTCTCCTTCAAAACTATGGCCTCTATGATCAAGAACAGCATCTACCACTTCAGAATACACTGAAGTGACTTTCTGACACCAAGAAAGAACCCCAATCATGGTTCCTCTGCAACAATAACACACAAATTAGCAAATAAGTGTACTACGACAGGGAAGCTAACGTACCACCTTTCTTTTTGTCAATCCGGATGAGTTTCAAGTGAAACTGAAGGCACACACAGGTAAATGAAGGTGAATATTAAGTTCTCGAAACATCGTATCTTATATTTTTTTCATCAAAACTGGGATCCACACGTGGTGGAATGTCAAGTACGCATGGTCAGCACGACTGTGCATACTTGCTGTCCACTACACGTACTTCCTTATTTCATCATTTCTCTGATTTCCTTCGATTATTTAATCTCAACCTTTGATCAATCTTTGATCAACCTTTATATATTGATGTTTAAAAATTTATTTATCATAATTTAATGACGAAAAATATTAAGAGTGTTACAATTCTCCCCCTCTTAGAAAATTCTGCCCCGAAATTTCAAATCAAGGAACTTTAAAGTAAAACCAAATCGTAACATTCAGTATCAGAGTCTGGAAGTGAAATGTACCTTAATGATTTGATGTAGAATCAGGAAACAAATATGGGTACTATCATCGAATATCTGAATCTATCTCCCAAGTCGCTTCTTTTGGTGAATGAAAACTCCACTTCACCAAAACAATCAGAATCTCGCGATTCCTCAACTTTCTTACCTGTCTACCTAATATGTCAACAGGCTCCTCGTCGTAAGTCAACTCATTAGAAACATAAAATACATCATGTAATCGGGAGAACTCTACTGGTAACCTTAGTCTGTAAGCTAATGGTCCCACTCTCTCTATAATCTCGTATGGTCCGATATATCTAGGACTCAACTTACCACATCTGCCTAACCAATCACACCTGTCAAAGGTGAAAGTCGTAAGAAAACTCTATCTCCGACAGCATACTCTATCTTTTGATGATGCCAGTCGTAGTAGCTCTTTTGACGATCCTAAGCTGCTTGCATACATGTTTTTACAACATTCACTTTATCCAGGGTTTGCTGAACTAACTCTGGTTCGTCAATTTGTGGCAAAATCAACCGAAGGTAAGTGATCGTCCCAACTACCACCAAACTCCAAAATACATGGTCGTAACATGTCCTCCACTGTCTGAATCGTCCTCTCTGACTGACCATCAGTTTGTGAATGGAAAGCCATACTAAACCTCAAACGAATACCCATCGCATACAGTAATTATATCTCTTATCTGAGGTCAAACGCTAATGTTGGCTAACATCTGTTCCTCAATCAAATCCAACTGCACTCGCATGTCTCAAAAAGCAAACAATTACTCTACTCTATAAGTCACTGAATCATCACCCTCTTTTTCTTTTCTAGGATGATACTCAATCGTGCAGTCGTAATCTTTCAACAACTCAATCCACCACCTCTGCCAAAGATTCAGCTCTCGTTGTGTCATAACACACTTGAGACTCTTATGATTAGTAAATATCTGAAAAGTCTCACCATATAGGTAATGTCGGCAAACCTTCAAAGCATAAAGGATGGCTGCTAATTCTAGATCATTTGTCGGGTAGTTAGCCTCGTGCGATCGTAATTGTCATGAAGTATATGCAATAACTATGCCGTGCTGCATCAATACTCCACCTAACCCAGGTCTAGAAGAATCTGTATAAACAACAAAGCCACCTCCCTGCGAAGGTAACATCAAAATTAGAGCTTCAACTAACCTCTTCTTTAGTTCCCAAAAAGTCACTTCACAATTGTCATTCCAGACAAATGGAACATTCTTCCTCAACAAAGATGTCATGGGTCTAGATATCCTCAAAAAATCCTCGATAAAACAACAATAATAACCTGTCAGGCCTAGAAAACTACGCACCTCTAATACGTTTATCACAACTTTCCATTCTTACATTGCTTTTATCTTACTAGGATCCGGTTTCACTCTTTCTACTGAAATCACGAGTCCTAGAAAGATAACGTCAGACATCCCGAACTCGCATTTGCTAAACTTAGCATACAACTCTTTTTCTTTCAGTACATCTAGCACAATCCTCAAATGTCGCCTGTGCTCCTCTATATCTCTCGAATACATCAGAACATCATCAATAAGTGCAACCACAAACTAATCTAAATAAGGCTGAAATACCTTATTCATAAGTGCCATAAGTACAGTTGGTGCATTCGTCAACCCAAATGGCATAATAGTGAACTCAAAATGCCCGTATCAAGTGTTGAACAATGTCTTCTCAATGGAACTATCCTCCACCCTCAGTTGCGAATAACCTTATCTGAGGTCAATTTTAGAAAATAATGTAGCTCCCCGCAGATGATCAATTAAATCATCTATCCAAAGCAACAGATACTTATTCTTCACTATCACTTTATTCAACAAACGATAATCGATACACAATCGCAAACTACCGTCCTTCTTTCGTACGAACAACACTGGTACTCCCCAAGGTGATACGCTAGGTCATATGAAACCTTTTTCTAATAATTCCTCCAGCTGTCGTTTTAACTCCTATAACTCAACAGTGAAAAGACTTCCAAAGTGCCCGGTATAGCACATATCAAGTACTTTTCGTTAAATTACGCTCCCAAGAGCCATAACCACTCCCTCATTTTAAATTCACGCTCCGAAGAGCCTTTTCACTTTAATTATATGCTCCCAATGAGCCCCAAATGCATTCATGATGTAGGAGTTATCAAATATCACAATCATCCATGTTCATGCTATGTTCCAAAAGAACAATTCATGATTTATATCAATTATATTAATTATATGTTTAGGTGATTATATTTCCCTATGTTTTCCTTCCTATCATTAATAATTCCCAACTACCTTACCTAATTTTTTTTTCCTTTCTTCACCAACCACATTTAACGTTTCTAACCACTTCACTTAAATAGGTTATATAAATCTAACCCTTCACACTTCCATTAAATTCCACTTCCATCACTTTTCCTACTAAAACCCTACACGAATTTCATAATCTTTAATATCTTCTCTCTCATCAATTAACAATAACTCGATTTGACGATTAAATTAACCTCAATAAGGCCCAAAGATTCTTACCTAAACAACAGAACATGAAATCAAACTTAGGATTAAGAAACCCAATCTCGTCATTATTCACCCTTGATGTTCTAACCTCGATTTCCGCCACCTAACACATGTATAAACTCCAAAAATAGTTACCAATGGTTAGTACATGTACTAAGCTTTTCGACGAGCCATTATATGCTCAAATCGGAGCTTAAACGACAAAGATTTAAGCCTGAAAACTATGGTTAGGATTGAAAAACGGGATTTCCACCATTCATGGAAGAAATTCTTACCACAACTTACTCCTTGATCAATCCTGAACCTTCCCGACACTAGGGTTTCACGAAGAAAGATGTTCCTAGGGTTTCTCGAGCTAGAGAGAGAGTAAGGATGAGAAAGAGATGTTTTGGTGATGTAGAGAGAGAGAGCTAAAGAGATATATATATATATAGTTGATTTTGGGATGGTTTTGCCCTCGAGCACTATTGGTTTACCTCCCCTTCGGTTTCCTCTTTTTCTAGGTGATCTAAACACCCTAAAATTTTTATTATTCACAAATCTTCATTTCCTCCACCCAACTACTATTTAATTAAATATCGAAAAATTTATTCATAATTTCATTAAATATTTTATTTAATTTTAAAATAAAACGTAAAATGGAGGGTGTTACAGTTCTCCCCTTAAAAGAATTTCGTCCCTAAAATTAATTCCTACCTGCGTCTGGTATTAATTGAGGATAGCATTTACACATTTCCTCCTCCACTCCCCAAGTTGCCTCTTTCGGAGAATGGAAATTCCATTTGACCTTCACCATTGGAATTTCTTTAGTTTTGAGCTGGCGAACTATCCAATCTAAAATCTCTACAGGCTCTTCCGTATACGTCAAATCTTCTGATACTTCAATTTCAGGCTTCTCAATTACATGGCTCGGATCCGACCGAAACCGCCTCAACATGCTTACATGAAAAACATCATGTAATCTGGACAGTTCATCGAGTAATTTGAGTTGATAAGCCAAAGGTTCGACCCTTTTCACAATCTCATAAGGGACTATAAACCTCGGACTTAACTTCCCACTTTTCCCAAATCGCATAACTCCCCTCTAGGGCGATACTTTCAGAAAACCTCTATCTCCCACTTCATATGTGATCTCCCGCCTATGTTGGTCATCGTAAATTTTCTGTCGGTCCTAGGCAGCTTTCATGCACATCTTAATTATTTTCACCTTTTCTACAGTCTGCTGCACCAATTTTGGTCCCTCAATCTATCTTAGACCTTCAACATCCCAAAATATGGGACTTTGACACTTCCTGGCATACAGAGCTTCATATGGTGCCAGTCCTATGCTGGAATGATAACTGTTATTATAAGAAAACTCTATAAGTGGCAAATGGTTATCCCAGTTACCTTTGAACTTTAAAGTACAGGCTCTCATAATATCTTCTAGAGTCTGTATCGTTCGTTCATACTGACCATCAGTCTGGGGATGAAAAGCTGTGCTAAAATCAACTTGATTCCCATTGCTTCTTTCAAACTTCTCTAAAATCTTAAAGTAAACTGAGGGTCTCGGTCAGAAACAATCAAGATAGGCACTCCATGCAGTCTAACCACTTCTGTCACATACTTCTCTACCAATTTATCCAGAGAGTCATCCTATCTGACTGCCAGAAATTATGCAGACTTTGTTAATCGATCGATTATAACCCACACTGAATCACTCTTCCTGAATGTTATGGGAAAACCCACAACAAAATCCATCGTTACATGTTCCCATTTCCACTCTAGAATTGCCAAAGAATGAAGCTTTCCAGCTGGAGCCTGATGTTCCGCTTTAATTTGTTAGCAGCTCAGACACTTCACTACAAACTCCGCAATTTCCCTTTTCATATCGGGCCACCAATACAGTGGTTTCATATCTCTGTACATCTTAGGACTGCCCAAGATGTACTGAGTATCTTGAGGCATGCATTTCCTGTAAAATCTCGTCTTTCACATCTAGAATGTTAGTTACGCATAATCTTTCTCCATAATAGAGAATGCCCTGAGCATCAAGTACATATGGTGTCTCTTTACCCTGCTCTACCTTCTTTCGAGCATCAACCAATTTACTATCCTCCATTTGTCGCTCCTCAATCTGGTCTTGAATGATCGGCCTCACCGATATATTCTCTAACAACCCTTCTTCAATGACTTGCAACTCCAACCTCAACTCTCTCATTGCGAACAATGACTCCACTTTGTAAGCAATGACATCACCCTTTTCTTGAGATTTCCTACTAAGTGTGTTAGCTATAATATTAGCCTTCCCATGGTGGTATTCTATCGAGCAGTCATAATCTGTTAACAGCTCAATCCACCTCCTTTTCCTGAGATTCAATTCCTTATGGGTCGTAATATACTTCAAACTTTTGTGGTCTGTGAAAATTTTGAAGGTTTCTCCGTAGAGATAGTTCCTCCAGGTTTTCAAAGCATGAATGATCACTGCAAGCTCCAAGTCATGCGTCGGATAATTCAGCTTGTGCGGCTTCAACTGCCTAGAAATATAAGCAACAACCTTCCCATTTTGCATCAGCACACCATTCATACTTGGCATTTTTCCTTAGCAAGCTAGTCAATGGTTTTTCTAAAATGGAAAAATCTTGAATGAATCGCCTATAGTATCCTGCTAACCATAGGAAACTTTGAATTTCCGTCACATTTTTAGGCACTTTCCACTCTTCCATCGCCTTAACTTTGGATGGATCCGACTGAACACCTTGTCCTGAAATAACATGACCTAAGAACGCCACTTGCTCCAACCAAAATTTACACTTAGAAAATTTTGCGTACATCTGTTTCTCTTTCAGTAGTTCCAATGTCATCCTCAGAAGATCCTCATGTTCCTCTCGACTCTTCGAGTAAATGAGGATGTCGTCAATAAAACCACGACAAAACTATCTAAGTGGGGTTGAAATATTTTATTCATGAGGGCCATGAACGCTGTTGGCGTGTTAGTCAATCTGAATGGCATTACCGTGAATTCAAAATGGCCATACCTAGTTCGGAATGTTGTCTTCACTATTGACTTATCTTCCACTCACAATTGCCAATACCCCGACCTTAAGTCGATTTTTGAAAACACAACTGCCCCTTTTAGCTGATCCAGCAGATCATCAATCCTAGGCAACGGATATTTGTTCCTTATCATCACCCAATATAGCTGGCAATAATCAATACATAA
>CANYCX013660084.1:0-31263 GCA_948193385.1 Breynia disticha f. nivosa
GGACATGCCAATCGGTGTTTTAAATGCAGTTATATAAGCCCACAATGCATCATCCAATCGCAATGACCAATATGTTCGTGAACTATTTACTGTCTTTTCCAAAATGCGTTTAAGTTCACGATTTGAAATTTCAACTTGCCTGCTCATCTGTGGATGATAAGCTAAACCCATTTTATGCTTCACTCCATATTTTGTGAGGAGTTTTTCAAATTGGTCATTGGAGAAGTGGGTACCTCTGTCGCTGATGATAACTCGTGGGGTCCCAAATCGAGTAAAAAGTTTTTTAAGGAACCGAACCGCAACACGAGAATCATTTATTGGCGAAAGCCTTCTACCCATTTTGAAACATAATCGAAACATACAAGAATATACTTGTTGCCATGAGAAGAAGGAAACGGACCCATAAAATTTATTCCCCAAACGTCAAATATCTCGCAAACAATCATACTAGTTAAAGGAAACTCATGCTGAGCAGACATATTGCCAGTCCTCTGGCACTTATCACACTTTGAAAAAAAAGCATGAACATCCTTGTAAAGTGTGGGCCAATAGAATCCAGTTTGTAACACTTTCATGGCAGTCCAATTTGCCCCAAAATGACCGCCAGCATGTAGACTGTGGCAGTGCAGTAAAATATATTCTTGTTCATCCTCAGCTACACAACGCTGAACTACCTGGTCCGCGCATATCTTGAAAAGATAGGGTTCGTCCCAGAAGAGATTCGTCAATTCCTTGAAAAACTTCTTCTTTTGAAAAGAAGTCATCTCTTTTGGGATAATACCTCCAGCTAAATAATTAGCGTAGTCAGCATACCAGGGTATATTCAAAACCACAACATACAGTTGTTCACTTGGAAAATAATCAACATCGTCGACTAGAACTTCTTGACTCCCAGTGCTCTCCATTTGGGATAAATGATCTGCAGCCAGGTTTTCTACTCCCCGCTTATCTTTGATTTCAAGGTCAAAATCCTGCATGAGAAGCACCCAACAAATGAGTCTGGCCTTTGCATCTTCTTTGGCGAGTAAGTACCTAATCGCAGCATGACCAGTAAATACCACTACTTTAGAAAGGATGATGTATGATCGAAATTTGGATAATGCAGCGATGACTGCTAGCATTTCTTTCTCAGTTGTGGTGTAATTTTGTTGAGTTGGGTTGAGAGTTTGACTTGCATAATAGATTGGTCTGAAATGTCCATCTTTTCATTGTCCCAAGACTGAACCTATAGCAAAGTCACTTGCATCTGTCATTAGCTCAAAGGGTATATTCGAATCTGGTGAAATTAGAATTGGTGTCGTTAACAATTTGTCTCTAAGTTGAGTGAGTGCACTAAGACACTTATCGAAAAATTCAAAAGGAATATTTTTTTGGAGCAATGCGTTTAATGGTTGGGCGATTTTTGAAAAGTCTTTGATGAAACGCCTATAGAATCCTACATGACCCAAAAAGCTTTGTATATCTTTAACGCTTGAAGGTGGAGGTAACTTTTCAATTACTTCGACCTTAGCTTGGTCCACCTCTATTCCTTTTCATGAAATTTTGTGCCCTAACACAATTCCCTCTTTTACCATAAAATGACACTTTTCCCAATTCAACACCAAAGTGGTCTCTTCACATCGTTGAAGTACTTTCTTAAGATTTGCCAAGCAATGTTCAAAAGTACTTCCAAAAACTGAGAAATCATCCATGAAAACTTCAATGCAATCTTCCAACAAGTCATCAAAAATCGCCATCATACATCATTGAAATGTAGCTGGAGCATTGCACATTCCGAAAGCCATGCGCTTCTATGCAAATGTGCCAAAAGGACATGTGAAAGTAGTCTTTTCTTGATCTTCTGGAGCAACTGGTATCTGAAGATATCCATAATACCCATCAAGGAAGCAATAACAGTCATGTCCAGCTAACCTCTCAAGCATCTGATCCATAAAAGGAAGAGGAAAGTGATCTTTTCTGGTGGCATCGTTTAATCGGCGATAATCAATGCACATACGCCATCCAGTCACAGTTTTGGTGGGAATTAATTCATCATCTTTGTTCTTTACCACCGTAAGTCCCCCCTTTTTAGGAACAACTTGTGTTGGACTCACCCATATACTGTCCAAAATAGGGTAAATTATTCCAACATCAAGTAATTTTAGCACCTCGGCTTTGACAACATCCTTCATGTGAGGGTTTAATCTTCTTTGTGGTTGCACCAGAGGCTTAAATCCTTCCTCCAGAAGAATTTTGTAAGTGCAAAAAGAAGAACTAATGCCCTGAATATCTGCTATGCTCCAACCAATAGCTTTAATGTGCTTTTTCAGGAGCTCGACAAGTTGTCTCTGTTCTTCTTTTCCCAAATCTGCGGCAATTATTACTGGAAATGTTTTAGCATCTCCCAAAAATTCATAAATCAAATGAGTAGGGAGTGGTTTTAATTCCAATTTAGGTGGTTCTTCTAAACTAGTCTTTAAGACAGGTTTAAGTGGTCGCTCTAGTAGCTCAAATCAGAATCTGCTATCATGCACACACGTGACATGTGTTAAGAATTTGATTTCCTCCTGTGCAACTTCATTCTCCCGAGTAAGCATGCTCGGGCCAAAGATCAAAGCTCTTTCTATAGAATCCTTGACTGATGATTCATGAAAAATCTTGAAGCACAAATCCTCGATCTGAAGATCAAAAACTGAGTAGGTATTGTCAGCAAAAGATTCTAAGGGTATAACTGAGTAGGTATTTTGCTAAAGTATAAGTGATTTCCTAATCATCAACCCATAATGTTAACTTACCACTCTTGGCATCAATCAATTCCTGAGCTGTGGCCAAAAAGGGTCTCCCAAGAATAATCGAATTCCCATCACCTTCAACATCCATAACGATAAAATTAACAGGAAAGAGCAATGTATCCACACGAAAAAGAACATCTTCTACTGTTCCTCGAGCTATTATGATCGATCTGTCAGCCATCTGGAAATGAGTATTACACTTTTTCAGCTCAACACCTTTCAACTGACAAAATAGCATATATGGAATTACATTCACACTTGCACCACTGTCTATCAGTGAATGTCCAATAGCCAACTCATTTATAAAACAGGGAATAGTAAAACTTCCTGGGTCTTTTTGCTTGACTGGAAGATGGGGTGTAAGGACAGAGCAACTTTCAACACTCATGCTCGCCAATTCCTTACTCTATTTGGATTTATGTGTGACCAAATTCTTAAGGAAATTTGGAAAAGTTGGCATTTGAGTGACCAAATCCGCAAAAGGAAGCGTCACGTGAATTTCCTTCATAATGCTCACAAACTTTCCAAACTGCCTATCCAGAGCTTCTCGCTGGAGCTTCTGAGGAAAGGGAATCTTAGGCGGTATTACAGCCTGATTCCTTTGATATGAATCAACATCCATCACAACATTATCCTTTTTCTCTTCTTCTTTTCGGAGCTCAACCATCTTTTATCAAATTGTGCTCCACCATTACTCACTTTAATATTCGGCGTGTTGTGCATATCTTGAACCATAGGATGATTAATATCAATCTTTTTGCCACTTCTCAACAGGATAGATTTTACATACTCTTTAGGCTTGGGTTCTGTGTTACTTGGAAGAGCACCCTGTGGTCGAGAAGAAATTTGTTTAGCCATTTGGTTCATTTGATATTCTAAGTTCTTTATGATGGTTTGCAAATCTCTATTCTGTCTACCTTCCTCTCAGCTCAACATTCCTTTATCATCTCTCTACCAAGTGTTAGAATTTCCACCATTAACATTGGTAGGAGCGAAACCACTAGAGATAGGTTGATTTCTTAAATGAGGTGGTTGATAAGGGTAACTCTGAGGAGGTGGTTATTTAGGAGGATTGTGTTGAAATGATGATGAAGAATGTGTAGGTGGCTGATAGGAAAAATGCGGAGGATGGGAAGATGGTTGTTGAGCGGACGAAGTTTGTGGAAATGAGTTGGAATGATGTTGATGGTGATATGATGATTGTTGTGGGTGAGCGTATGGTGGGTGTCGAGGTAATTGGGGTTGAAATGATGGTCTGGGGTCGACAAAATCGACTCTTTCCATTGGTGCACTTGAAGGATAGGTATAGTGTGGATCGTCATAAGAATAGGACGTATAATGGCATATCTCTACAAAGTGATCGCCACCACACGTGATACAATGAACTGGTCGAGGGTTTGAACGTCCACCAATAGCTTGCTCCTTTAATAACCTGGTGAGGTCCTCAATTTGTTTTCCTTGGACCAACATCTGCGCCTCAAGAGATGTAATATGGTCCACTTGCAAGGTATTAGAAGGCTGAGCTTGTTGAGGTCTTACAGGTCTTTCAATTCTATCGCTCCAGGCATAGCTATTTAATGACATTTCCTCGATAAGTGCCATATACTCCTCCGGGCTCTTATGTAGTCTAGATCTACCAGAGGCTGAATCCAAAACTTGCTTTGTTTTCGGTGTAAGCCCATTGTAAAAGGTTTCTACTTGCAGCCACGGCTCTAATCCATGATGTGGGCATTTACGAAGGAGTTCTTTAAAACACTCCCAAGTCTCGCCTAAACTTTCTTGGGAAAATTGCATATATTTCGTAATTTCAGCACGAAGGCGTCATGATCTGGCTGGTGGGAAATATTTTTCATAAAAGCGGTGGCAAAGATGGTCCCACGTCTTGATCGAACCAGAAGGAAGACTACGAAACCATGAACGTGCATCGTCCCGAAGTGAAAAAGGGAAGAGAAGTAATCGTTTGGCATCCTCAGAAACACCACTGATTTTGAATGTATCCAGAATTTCCAGGAAGCTATCCATGTGAGAATTTGCATCCTCGTACGGCTTACCCCCGAACTGCACTTGACTCTGGACCATTTGGATGATCTATGGTTTGATTTTGAAATTGTTGACAGATATCCTAGGTCTAGTGATAGCCTGACCCATCCCATAAATGGGTGGTCTAGCGTAATCCATAATAGTGTGTGGCTGATTGGCATTTGCTCCTTGGTTTCTCGAATTATCTTCCATATTTGTAACTCGATCACCCTCCTATATACGTGCTCCTAAATTTAGACAAGTCTAGTGGAATATTCTCCAGTTCGTTACTGGTAGAGGCTTTTGTGACAGTTTCATTTTACTCCTAGTACGAGTGTGCATACACCGCGACGAGAAAATTAAGACGAAGTTGTCCCTAAGCGACTAATGATAATAAACTATGGCAAGATCTTAAGTTCTAAAGGAAAAATATATAAAATAAAGTAAAATAATTGAAAGCTAGTACGTAAAATAAATAAATATCAAAAATAGAAATAAATATATGCAGACCAAAGTAACAATAAAAATAATAACAAAAATAATGACAACAATAAATAAAAGTATAAACAATTATGAGCAAAATAAAAAAATAAATAGAAAAATAAAATCACAATACTCAAAAGAAATAAAAATGAGCAAGAAAATAAAAAATAACACATTAAAATAAAATCAATAATATTCACAAAGAAATAAAATAAGCCACAACATACAAATGTATAAGTAAATATTAAAAAACAGAAATAAAAAATTGAAATAACACTCAAAAGGAAAATAACAACATGCAAAAATTTAAATTTGCAGAAAAATAAAATATTGATCCCTCGTACCGAACAACTCCAACACTATGATTTTTAGCAAATTTAAAATATTCCCCGCAAAGGTGCCAAAAACTTGATGCGTCCTGTTTGTGAGTGACGTCTTATAAACGCAAGTGTACGCTGTCAAGTAATAAGGGAAGTAAATTACGACCCAGTTTATCGAACCCAAGAGAAATAAATAAGCCAATTCATGCTTGTTGTTTTTATTTTTCAGAATGTTCAATCAGTTGAATTTTGAAATTGTTTTTGATGGAAATAATTAAATTTAAAAGACATTGAATTTTAAAGTGCGTAAAAATAAATTAAAGCATGTAAATAAATTTCAAAATAATAAATATGACAGCAGGAAAATAAATTGAGCGTGTAATTAAAATTGCAGAAATTAAATTAATACATAAAAGTAAATTGTAGAAAAGTAAATTAAGCATAAAAGTAAATTGCAGAAAATTAAATGAGTACGTAAAATAAATTGTAGAAATTAAAATAGCACGTAATTAAAATTGTAAGAATTAAAATAGTACATACAAGTAAATTGCAGAAAAATAAATGGTGCGTAAAATTAAATTGTAAAAAATAAATAGTGCATAAAATTAAATTGCAGAAAATAAATAGTGCGTAAAATTAAATTGCAGAATTTAAAATGATAATAATATAAATTAGAAATTGAACAATTTAAACACCAACTGTTCAGTTCCAATAACAAAATAACTTGAAATGACATGAAGAACTTGGGACAGGATTGCTGCCAAAATTCTCAGATTGCAACACTCTTAACTAAAAACTACACTAATCTACACTAATTTCTTCATGGCTCTCCCACTTCTCAGCTCCCCTAGTAGAGACAATCTGAAACTTCGTAAATGAAAATAACAAATTCTGAAAATGTAGACGATAGTGAAATAGAAAGACAAGGAAATAGGAGATAAATGAAAAGAAGTTCTACTAACTACAGAGAATACAAGTCTGCTTTCTGAACTAAAACTTTGAACAACAGAACAACTCCCAATCGTGCTTTATTTATAGGAAATGTCAGGGAACAGAAGGAATATGCACGAGGTGTAAAGGAAAAATAGAAGGAATCTACTTTCGGCTGCCACCATTTCTTGTCACCACGAGGTCGTGCCCAAGCACGGCTTCTGCTTTCTGTCTAAACTTGAGGTCATATCTGGGCACGAGGTCAATTTCAACTTTAAACATATTGGAATATTATTTTGGGCTCGTGTGATCCATCCTTCTATCCAACAAGAAATCGTGCTTGGGCCTTAAGCTCATGTTCTTTCAATTTCGACTCAATTTCTCCTTTGATCGTGTATACAAATCTGTCCATAATCATTAACAACATTGATTATCGCATAAATAGTTTGAATTAAATAAAAATGATTGATAATCAATAAAAATATGACTTATTCTGCTCGTAAATCACATTTTTAACTTTAAATGATTTTTCAGATAAAAACAGTTTAAAATGTCATTTCTGAGGGAAATTTCAAATATATGCCGCGTAATATGTAAATAAAATATCAGAATTATGCTCATATTACGCATGCATCATCACCCAAATAGTATCGTGAAGCCTATGTCCCCGATAAGCTTAAAATGAACTCCATGGTGATTTTCTCCCATTTCCATTCCATAATCTCTAATGGTCGTAACTTTTTGACTGGAGCTTGATGTTTTTCCTTGATCTATTATTAAGGTAGATAACTAACGATAAACTCTACTATCTCTTTTTTCTTATGTTTTGCCTTAATCATCAAATCATTCTTCAACTCAGAAATATCTAGAACACACAATCAGTCCTAATAATACAACACACCATCATCATCTAAACTGTGAGCTGTACTGACCTTTTCTTTCTCAATTTTCTTATTGATTTGCATTAAGTGATCATCTTCTTTCTGACGCTCAGCTATCAAGTCTCTTATCTGAGGTGTAACTCAAATATTCTCTAACATCTAATCCTCAATCATATCCAACTGCACTCGTAACTCTAATAAAGCACACAACAACTCTGCTCTGTAAGTAATAAAATCATCATCGTCTTTTCCTTTTCTTCTCAAATCATCAGCGATCACATTTGCCTTTCCCGGATGATACTCAATAGTGCAGTCGTAATCCTTAAAGTAATTCAATCCACCGCCTCTGTCTCAGGTTTAGCTCTCATTGAATCGTAATGTATTTGAGACTCTTATGATCCATAAAGATCTGGAACATCTCACCGTACAAATAATGTCTCCAAACCTTCAGAGCATGAATAATTGCAGCTAACACCAAATCATGCGTAGGATAGTTAACTTCGTGCGGTCTCAACTGATACAAAGTACAAGTAATTACTTTACCATGTTACATCAGTACTCCACCTAACCCTGCTCTAGATGCATCTGTATAAACCATAAAACCACCTCCCTGACTAGGTAACATAAGAAATGGAGCTTCAACTAACCTCTTCTTCATCTCCCTAAAACTTTCCTCACATTTTTATTCCAGACAAACGGAGCATTCTTTCTCAATAAAGAAGTCATTGGTCTAGCTATCCTAAACAAATCCTCGATAAATCTCCGATAATAACCCACCAGACCTAAGAAACTCCTTCCTTCAAACATATTTTTAGGAGCTTCCCACTCTTGAATTGCCTTTATCTTACTTGGATTAGGTTTTACTCCCTCAACTGAAATTGCATGTCCTAGAAAAACAACTTCTGACTTCCAGAACTCATATTTGCTAAACTTAGCATACAACTCTTTTTCTTTCAGTAATTCGAGCACGATTCTATGATGTCTCCTATGCTCTATCCTGTCTCTCGAATAGACTAATACATCATCAATGAACACCATGATGAATTTATCTAAATATAAAATACCTTATTGATCAGAGCCATAAATACAGTTGTCGCATTCGTTAACTCAAAATGCCCATATCGAGTCCTAAACACCGTCTTCGATATCGAACTCTCCTCAACTCTCAGCTGCCAATAAACTGATATCAGATCAATTTTAAAAAACACTGTCACTCCTCACAGCTGATCAATCAAATCATCTATTTGTGCACGGATACTTATTCTTCACTATCACCTTATTCAGATGACGATAGTCAATACACAATCGCATACTACCATCTTTCTTCCACACGAATAACATTGGTGTGCCCAAAAGTGATACGCTAGGTCGCATAAATCCTTTCTCTAACAGTTCCTCTAGCTGTCTGTTCAGCTCTTGCAGCTCAACTGCTGCCATCCTGTAAGTTGCAATAGATACTAGAGCTGCTCCCAGAATAGTCTTTATCCTAAAATCAGCCTCTCGCTGTGGTGGAAATCCTGGTAACTCCTTAAGAAATGCCTCAAGATACTCTCGTAAAATCTCTAAATCTTTCACCTCTACCTTAAGTTGATTTAAATCAATCGCAGAAGCTAAATAGGCTTCACACTCCTCTCGAATCAATCCCACAGCTAATACTGTAGAAATCAGACAGGAAAAACTAACCTTTCTCTCGTCGACTAACAACACTCTCCTCTCACCATCAACCTCGATCACTACTTCTTTCGAATAACAATCAACCATAGCCCAATTTTAGCCAACCAATCCCCCTTAGAATAATCTTAAAATCGGCCATCCTCAATACGATCAAATTAGCCAAATAGGTCAGCTCTCCAATCCAAAACTCACAATGCCTCAATATATGTCTCACCAGCACTGAATGACTATATAGCCTAGATATTCAATACTACTTCCTATGTGCTCATCTACGTTCTCACTCACAAATGAACAAGTAGAACTCAGATCAATCAATGCTAAAGTATCATATACAAATATTGAAATTGTACCAGTGATGACATTTAGATCGTCTACAGCCTCGTCTCTGGACATAGCATAAACTCAGGCCTATGGTGCTGCCCCTGATGGTTCGACTACTCTCCCAGATCCACCTGCTCCAGTTGACCCACCAGTTCCACCTCTTGAGGCTGCTACTCCCCTAGAAGTAGACCCAGTGCCTCGTCCACCTCTACCTCTACTGCCTCCAGTCAATGTTGTAGCCTTATTATCTCCAACACTGCTCTGCCTAGAAACACCTCCACCTAGAGACTCTTTTTGCTCTAGATAGTCTCTAGCAAAAGGACTTATTGCTGGCAATTAAAACACAATTAACGTGTATCTCTACCTGTATAGGTACTTGTACCTCTGCTCTGATAAGTAGGAGGCCTGGTGGAATGACTCCTCATAGCTCCTGCTCTGCCTCTAGACTGTCGGCTACCACCACTTGCACTTTTTGAACCTATGTTATCTGATCTCTAGCCTCCTTCAGTTGAACTAGACCCAGAAACCTTTAATTTTATCAACCTCAACAGCTAACTCTTTTCCCTGATGGCAGTCTCATTCAAACTCTCATAAGTAGGTGGTTTCATTACAATCCTGGTATGAACATTGTACCTTAAACCCTGTTTAAATCTATCTTTCCTCTTTTGATTTGTATCCACATCCTTCTGAGCATAATGAGACAATTAGGTAAACTCTACCTCATACTCTGCCATTGTCATATCTTTTTGTTTTAACTCTAGAGATTCAATCGTTTTCTTTGTTTGATACAGTGGAGGAGTGTACTTATCTACAAATTTCTTTAAAAAGTTGTCCCGATTCAACATCAGAGGATCTTTTTGACTATTTGAAATTGATTCCCATTAATTCCAAAGTTCTTTCTCGAGTAAAGAAGTGGCATTCCTCAATTTTTGCTCCGGGGTACACTTCATACGTGTTAGAATATGTTTTGTATGCCTCAGCCAATCCTCAGCCTCAATTGGGTTAGTCGTGCCCTCAAATGTCTTCACCCCATATTTTCTAACCTCTACAAAATTCTTATCTATGTTTAGGTTCTGCTGACTCCATAACCTTTCTAATCTCTCATCATCTTCTGTATCATCAACCAGAATGGAGCATATGTAGGATTATAAGGGGGTATAGGCATAGTAGGCTGTGCAGGCTGCTCTAAAGGTACTAGGGCTGACCCCTATTCCTCAATAGACTCTTTGGACTCAGTAGTGTGATCATGTGATATGTCGTCTATAGGCTCCATCTGTTACAAAAATTCAGATTTCAAATCTTTCAGATTTTCAAATCGTTATACAATGAAAATCATTGGCACTGTCCACAGAGAATTTAATCCCTACTATGACACCAATGTGGAAATCAATTTATTTCGTATAATCAATATATTTTTCAGAAATGATATAATAACCAAATTAATTTAGAGGAGAGAGAAAATAATATATACACGCCTTTTAATATAAACCTCAGACCAAAATATTTTTCAAAATACGATACAAAAGCAGAAGCTAGAAAATATACATTGAAACTCAATTCAAACATAAACATGTGTGTATATACATATATGTACAAATGTGCAAGATAGAAAATCTCAAAATGTGAAACTCCAAAGCCAGACCTTTGACGTATATCGTTAGGAAGCTCTGATCACTATAACTCTGGTCTAGTAGTAGCAGCTATCTATGCCCGCACAACATTTAAATAATCACAAAAGATGTGAGTATTTTCAAATACTCAGTAAGTATCTTATCAAAATTTAAGTACATTATATCAAACGGTAACATCATTAATCGTTCTGTATGAAATTTCTCTATTTATATGAAGTGCAGGGGAATTTCCAGTAAGCACAGGTCGTGCTCGATGAACACGGGTTGTGCTCATTGTTCAATTCCCAGTTGGCACGGGTTGTGCCATGTGGAGCATGAGGTCGTAGTCGTTATATTTTTCCAGATTTTTCATAAGCACGGAGCGTGCTATTAAAAATGATCTCAATACGAGGGCATGCTTGTCAGCACAGGGTCATGCCGACTCTCAGAAATGTACATTCCAATTTTGCTTTCAAGTCAATAACATACAAGAAGCAATTCCATAGGTTTATTATTTAGTTAAGATATTGTATATACCATTTCTCCAGTAATAACACCACTAAACCTCTTGCACATAGCACATCATCCTTTACATACCAACGTATAACACATACCATATAGGTAGCACATAGCAAATTGTACATAACATACCAAATCCAATCCACACAGTATTATTCACACAGAAATAATATCACATAGTAGCACACAACATCCTCAATCATAATATCATTCCATATCATCAAATATGAGATGAATGCAAGAATGGGAATGCAATGTAAATGCATTTTCACACAGATCATGGCCCGAGTTTTCTTCTTTTTATCTATAGCACACAGTAGAGGATGCCTCTATAGCACATAACAGAGGATGGCACACAATCGATAAAAAGTGAGTATAGAGCTCGTAAGGATAGCACACAACACATCTAGATTGCATACAGCTTATGTCACACAGATGTTATACAACACATGAATGTATACGAGATATTCATAAACATGATCAAATCCACAATACACAACATTTTCCACATTGAAGTACATGACATTTCACAATTTAACAATCACATAGAAACCATATAGAATCATATATGCACATAGCACATTTCTTTCATACCTTTTGCAAAGGATATAGTTCAAAAGCACATAGCATAATGAACAATTAAAGGCATACATCCACAAAGCACATAAATCATATCCACAAAGGCACAATTAACAATCACATAGCAATCAATTATGATCATTATACTTAGTTCACTTAGCATAAATAGCAACCAAGCCATTTAGAAGATATCTTTGCTATCATTTCAATTCATTTGCATACTAAACAAGTATGAATTAATCATACAAATGCAAAACATAAGCGTAAGAACACTTACCTCAAAGTGCGTGCAAAATCAGCTCTGGGCTCAAGTTCGATCCAAAGCTCATATAGTTCCTCCTATATGAAATTAAACATGTAAAAGCTGTTATTAATTAATCTTAACTTGTTTCATACTTAGAAACATTAACCACAACCCTTTTACTTAACTCCCTCATTCTCAAAAACCTCACAAGCCATCTACTATCAAAAGTTCACACCAATCATGATTTGGAATCTCATGATTCATTCTTAAGTATTTACTTAACTTTAACTCAATAATCCAGCTTTAATTTACAACTACTCAGTTCTGTTTCCTCCTTCACTGAATATACCCTTTGAATGATTCTAGGGTTTTCTCCTGTTTTCACTCGTGCCTTGCTCTGAAAATTTGAATGGAATAGTTGAGTCGGTCATTCTATTAAAAAATACTCAATTAAGACGAGCTACAACACTGGTCGTGCTCCAAGTTGTGTCGTACTTTTCAGCATAAGTTCATGTTTGATCTTGCACAATGTCGTGTTGAATCAATATCTAGAAATTTGTACATGCTATCAACACGAGGTTGTCCAATTTCCTAAGTATGAGCACGATGGCATGCAATTAAACATATATGAGCACGAGGTCGTGCTCAGACTGTGTTCACTGATGTTTCTTGCATTTTTTCCAATTCTTCTCTCATTTGATTTTGTTTTAATCTATTTCACGTATAGATTAATTCTAATAAATTTCTAGGCATTACATCAAAACTTTTAGATTTATACACTTATTTAAATATACGTAGTCATTAAGAATAATGTAATAATTGAAGTCCATAAAGTAGTCAAAACTTCCTTTAGTAGTTATGTTAAATGGTCTACATACATCTCTTATGTATTAATTCCAATTGCACACTTATGTTTCAATTAATATTATATGAAAGAATTTTGGTCATTTTTCCTTGTAGTTAAAATTTGTCAGTATCATAAGACTCAAGGTCAAATGAATCAAACACTCCTTCTTTATGGAGTCTTTTAAGGCAATTCTCATTAATATGGCCTAAATGAAAATGCTAAAATTAGGCAAGATTAAGTGCATAAGTCTCAACCCTTTTGTAATTTTTTATAAATATACTTTGTGTCATGTATGTTTAACACATATAGGAGATTACTTATAATTCATTACCATAGTAGAAGCCTATCAGAGTAATACTAATAAAACTATCTCGACGACTGAAATCAAGATCATCATTCTCTAATGTTTCTAGCTCTTGTAAAAACATAAAAATGAGTCCACTTGGTAAAGTTTAAAATGCTTGATTTTAATGTTAGTACTCTTTACTTCACTCCTCATATGGAGGTTGACTTTACCTTTATCTTACTCTCTCTAATTTTTTAGCTCTTGCACATTTAAAAAATATGTGACCCACATAGTACATTTAATACCTATGTTTTTGAAAAAGAGAGATTGATCTCTATAAAAAAAATGCTAGTATTAAAAACTATGTATCTATTCACACTTTTTCTCTTCAAAATAGAGTTTGCAATTACTACACTAACATCCAACATTGTGTTGTCATTTGTATTAGTAAAAGCCCTAAGTCCAATTCATTTCTCTCAAAGAAACTTGCTTATCATCATAAGTGGATGATAAAGATGAGGCAAACACATTCTTTCTTTCTTAATCCTTATGCATAATGTAACACACCCCAAAAATTTTTAGAATTTAAAATATATTTTAAAATATGTAAGTAGTAAACGAAATAAGGTTTTGGTTGGACGAGAATAAATTTAAATTAACACTAAACGTAATTTAATTAAATAAATACAAGGGTATGATTTTCGTAAGTACAAAAATTTATGAAGTTGAGTAGAAAACTGACATTTAGACAAAAGCAATAAAGATATGTGGGCAAGTGTATTTTAGACAATACCCCTAACCCTAAAAGAACCCACATAAGTCAAAAACCCTAAATTTCCCTCCTCCGACACAAGCACCATCAACTCCCCACTGCCACCGCCACTGCCACTCTCCACCGCTCCTCTTCTTTCTCCTCCGTGCAGCCATGCCGCAGCACTCCTCTTCTATTTTGTCCACCATGCAGCCAAGGCCGCGCGTCTCTCCCCCTTACGAGCACAGCATTGCTTTACTCCTTCCCTTTTCCTTTTCTCTCCTCCCATCGGCTCTTTCTCTCGTTGTCTCTCCTGCGTGTAGCCAACCGCACGCCACCGTGCTGCCTTCGGCAGCTTCCTAGCGTGGTCCACTGAACGCGTCGCTCCTCCCACTCTCTCCCCTATGGCGGGACGTTTCATCCATATCTCCACCATGGCCAACGCTGACTCGGGGCTAGCTAAAATGCCAGTTGTGCCTCCTCACACAAGTCGTACATCCTCTACTCGTCAACACCTTTGGTTGCTGCCTCCGCCGTGCTTCCGCCTTCCGTTAGGACTAAAAATGGTGGGTTTTAAAATGTGAAACCCTAATTTCAGTTGGTGTTGGGGCTAAAAACTTATGCACTTGTGTTGGATTAATTCAATTTTTGCAGGGTTATGATGTTTCGAATGAAGGGGAAAAGCTAACACAAATAGAGACCACATTTCCTTTAGGTGGGTGTTAAAATGATGGTGTAATTATTTATTGGGTTGTCTTGATTGGAATGAGTTAAGTGTAGAATGTGATAGGAATTGGTAATTGATTGGAATTGATTGAAAAGGGATTTAATTGTCGAAAATTGTATTGAATTGGTGATGAATGAATAAATGAGGGAAATTAGAATGTTGTAAATTGGGAATTATTCATGCAAGGATTTAGTTGGGTGAATAATTTAGGGAAGGCTATTGCCATTTTTTTGGTTAAAGTATTGGAGGAATGTAAAATGCTAAGATTAAAATTAAATTGTGAATTAATTGAAATTTGTTGGAAATGAATGAGAGAGTGTAATTGTCTAAGGAATTGGGTTAGAGGGAGCTAAATTGTGAGAAGTGAGATTTTGATTATTTGGGAATCTTATTAATTAAGGAGGATATTGGCATTTTCTTGATGAGTTAAAACTAAACGTGTTATAAATGAATAATAGTAACTATTGGAAAAGTGAGAGTTGGTAACTTTAGTCAATTGAGAATTTAAATTACGAATAAAAATTTACGAGAACACGTAAATTAATGAAAAGGGAACAAAATTAGAATCAGAGTCGAAGTGGGTGCCGAGCACGGTACTTCGTGGAGTTCAAGGTAAGTGCACTTTGACACTTACAATTGTAGCATTAGCCTTGTTTGTGTTAAACCTATGATCTAAATATTCATTTGTTCACATGCTAGTAGAAATGTGTATTAAAATAATGGAATGCTTCCTCATGTGGATTTCTTGAAAGTTGAATAAGCTTTTGTTTTTATTATGCTTGAATGCAAATTGATGATGGTAGAGTGCTATGAAATGTACTATTGATGTTTTGGAACACTAATGTGGTTTGATTATGAGTTTGTTTAAGAATAAGAAAATGGTATAATGAGATGAGTTTATAAGAGTGTGGTTCTGTGTTATGCTTATGTGGTATAATGAGCTATGAATGCTGGAGATTGTGATGTGATTAGCATAACGCAAATAGTGCATGTAAATGATATATTCTTTGTGAAAAGTGTTGGGTTTTCTTAAGCATGTGACCTATGAAAATTGTGAATAAGTTTAAGATGTTCAAATACATAATCTTGTTTGGTTGCTATTATGAGTGATTGCTTGTTTGAAATTGTGGCCTTAGGGCATGTTGTGGTTATTGTAATGAACTCGTGTGAGTTATGGTTGATGTGTGATGGCTTATGCCACGGTTTGGCCGGTTATGGAAATGAGCGTATGTGAATTCTGGTTATATTATGAACATGGAATGTGATTGATAAAACATGTGTGCTTGTATGATCTTGTATGATCTTGTAGGAACTATGAAGAAATGATGAGATTTGTTGATGATTGTTGTTATGCCTATGATGGATATGTTTAATTGATTGGTGATTTTGTGTTATTGGTTGAGATTTATGGATGGTTGAACTTTCAATTGGATTGCTATGTTATGACATGAATTGATTTATGAGTGAACGATTGTTTCCATGGAACATGCACATAACATTCATGCATTGAGGATCACAGGTGGGCAATTAAAATGAAATAAAGGACTCATAAGTGAGCAAGTATTTATTGACACTAAAATGAATAAAAGGGCTCATAAGTGAGCAAGATGAGGGAGTGGTTATAGGCTCCTAGGGGAGCAAATTATGGGTAGTATCTATTAAATGCTACACCAGGGCACAAGTGGTAAAATGCTCGGTACGCATAAGTGTGTATGAGTGTGTTAAAAATTATGGGCACATAAGTGTTCAAATTTTATGGATCCAATTATTTTATAACCAATACTCCTGGTCGATGAGGCCCGTTTACAAAAGTCAAATTTGGGGAACTAGGGTGCCAATTAAATATGAAATTGAAAATGGGATCATGGGTGATCATGTTAAGGAATGCATTAGATGACATGCATTCTCATTCATCATGTTGCAAATAATGTGCTTATTTGTGTGATAGCAAATGAAAATGCTGTTATATGATTTTGATGATGATTATTAGAGAGACGATATAATGATGAATGAAGTGTATTGGTGCCATGTTCATGTTTGGTTATGGATGGGTGAATGTGAAACTATGGTACGATTATGATCATGAATTGATTGGCTTTGATGTATGCATTCAAATGGTGTTTGTTGCTTGGATTAGTAAGTATATGGATGAGCATAAGTAGTGCGATAAGTTATTTTTATGTGTATGTGTGATGGAGATGATGATGACGTGTATGCCTATAAAATTGAATTTGTAAGAAAATTGTTAATGTGTAAAGTGGAATGATGCTAATATGTGTTGGGATGGGCTTAAGGAATTTGTGTGTAAGCTAATGTGAGTTGGGATTATATGAATTGGATTCATGTTCATGAGTGCAATGGATATAGAATGAATGTTTGCATGCTAAAATGAGGGATTGAAATATGTTAAAAGTGGTATGATTGGTCTTGATATTTGTGTGACGCTTATTTTTACAAGGTTTGTTTTTGAATAAACATGAAAATCGCACTATATTTTTCTCTCTTAAAAGCAAACAGTGAACAAATCCATTTAATATAAATATGTGTATATAAATGAAATCATAAGTAGCATACATGCATTTTCCTTAAACTGATCCAATACAAAATAAAAGTATCATAAATGCGGAAGTCATGGTTTTCGGTTTAAAACAATGCAAATGCTAGTAAGCCTATACTATCCTGTGTATGTCTATACAAAAGTGAAAAAGTGTAAATGTCCAGAAATCCGCTAGGAGCTAACCTGCTACAGATATCACACACACGCGCTTTGCCCAAAATAAATTCCCAGCACCGGCTACTGTCGATCTGCACATATTTACACAGCAAAATAGAAGGTGAGTATGTAAAAATACTCAGTAAGCGCCTTATAGGTTATTAAGTTGTATGCGTAGGGGAACGTTCGGCCTCTGCGGCCTAACGTCCTCCAATTTCACTATAGTTTAGGTTCATTAATTAACACACAAAACAGGCAACACAAACACAGCTCATTAGTTTTCTTTTGGAAGCCAGAATAGGGGAAACGGGCAGAGGAAACGGCCACACTGGCCATTTCCCTAGCCGTTCTGCCCTGCCAAGCAGAATTTTAAAAGGGAAACGACCATGGGAAACGGCCATGAGGCCGTTCCCAGGCCGTTTGCATCTGCAGTCTAGAAGAACATAATGCATTTTAACCACTCAACCTTTCTAACTATTGAACACACATTAGGCCATCCTTTCCTAACACTTACATAGCTCATTCTAACATAAAACCTGCCATTTTCAAGAGTCCCATACCCATACACAATCCAAACAATCCATCCAATTCATTCACACAATTTAAAATCATCCATTCCAAACATATACCCAAGGTTCCATACATTCATTCTTCGACATTCGCACAAGTCCAATACACATCCAAATCATTTACCAACATCATTCATAATACATGGTTAGGCATAACACGTTACCAATTTCTCATTCTTTCACATGCTTAACATTTCCCACATATCCTATCATTTTTATCACATTTAAACCATTTCATTTTATAATCGCAATTCACCTCATTGGAATTCCATAACACATATATACATATATATCATCAACCATGCCATTAACATTCCAAGTTCTCAATCGACATCAACACAAGTAAATGAATGGATGCATTATTGAAATGCTAATGAAATCACACAATGCATTGCTCCAGAGCCTTAACTTTGCAAGGGAGAGACTCCACTCGATCCCCGCTACTTTGGGCAACTTACCCCTCAATTAAAGAGAGAGACTCCACTCGAGGTCTTTGTACATATTAGACACTCATCCCTTATTTTATAAGAAGAAAGACCCCACTCATCTTCCGTGCACATATGAGCAACTTACCCCTCAATTCATATCTCATGCGAAATGCTCGTAAAATGTCATACAACATGTAATGAATGACAATAATCATTCCCAAGGCCTTAGCCACACAATCCTCTATGAGCATCAAGCATGAATCACAATGCAATCAAACCTTAGTCTATATATCCACTTTCCACATTTTACATTAATCATTCCATTCATATAACATTTTACAATCAACCATCAAAGTCTACATATTTGGTTCCTAAGAACCCATTCCGTACAACATATCCGTACCACACACATATTCATTTACCATTTTCAAGGATTTAAGAATATAATTCATTCAACTTAACATATACAAAACCATACTAAACATATGCTCAACACAACATTCGCAGTCCCATCTCCGTTTCAAACATAACCAAGCAACATTATACATGTACACTATCAACCATTTATACACAAGCATACCAAAGTAAGTGGCAAAACAGTTACCTCGAGGTCCAAGCACTAATTCTTCGCCCAAGCCCCGATTTTTTTTTCCAAAAATCGATACCTACATACAACACAAGCAC
The DNA here is from genome assembly GCA_948193385.1 of Breynia disticha f. nivosa. Taxonomy (NCBI): domain Eukaryota; kingdom Viridiplantae; phylum Streptophyta; class Magnoliopsida; order Malpighiales; family Phyllanthaceae; genus Breynia; species Breynia disticha. The sequence goes on from CANYCX013660084.1 coordinate 19,357, forward strand.
ATTCCACTTGTTATACACAATTATAACCTATGTTTTTATGCCAATGGTTTATAGAATCTTAGTATACTCTAAAAAGCTAACAAAACCCTACAAAATGCATCAATTTTCACCCATTTATCAGTTCAAAATAAGAATCAAACTCACCTCTTCTTGCTTCAAAACCCCAATGCTGCAATGTGGTAGATTGGAGGTTGATTTTGTAGTTATTCTCATGTTTCTTAGTAGATTTTATGGTTGGAAATGCTTTAGGATTGAGGTTTTGAAGTGTAGGAAACGTTTGGGTCAGTTTGGGAGCATTTTAGGTCGAACTATCCCTCTTTTTATCTCTCCCCGACAATAACTCGCGTCTTAATTATTTAACCTACCAAAACATGCCAAACAGCCATAGGAAACGGCCATAAGGCCATTCTCATTGGCCGTTCCTCACGATTGGGAAGAAAAAACGTTTATGGAATGGCCACCCTGGCAGTTCCTAGGCCATTTCGGGCACTTTCTTCGGCATTTTTCCGCCGAAACTCTCTTAATTTCATTGTAGAAATTTTCGGGTGTTACAGTTTGAATGCTTGAATGGTAATTATGATGAGTGTAATTGGGATACTTGTGTTGTGTTTATGAGTTATATGAGTTGATGAATATAACTTAGTTGATTAATTGGATGTGATATGGCGTTGTGGTGCTATCGATAACTTGAGAATATGGCTTGAATTAAGATAACTGTTGAGTATGTTTGTTATATGCTTATGAAGATGGATGTTTTGAAAGAGGATGAATGATATGATGATGAATATGATTATAATTTGGTTATGGATATGATGATTTGATCATGTGTGAAATGTCTTGCCATGATTTGTATGTGAAATGAGTGTACAAATGGTTAAGAATCTCAGTTCAGTATGTTCTTGTGTAAGTTTTCTTAGAAAATGTGTTGTGTTGTTGAGGTTGGTTTGTGAAAGGGTGAATGTGCATTGAGCTTGGTGTGTAAAAGTGCTTAAGGTATCGGTAGACCACCAATCACGTTCGTAACTCTCTTCAGTCACGTTCTTGACTACCATCCTGAAATCGAAACTTGATTGTCACGTTTAGTCACGTTCATGACTCTTCACAGTCACGTTCGTTACTGCCATTCTGATTCGGATTTTGGTTGCCAACACTAGTCACTTTCGTGACTGGCAATCTGTCCAATATGTGGTAAAAATCACCTGTCGCGTTCATGATTTTCTTGAGCCACGTTCGTGACTCTAATTGTGAGCTGAAATGTTTTCTAAATTGGGTTATTTTGGCCTGAGTTAATTTCATTTATATCAGTACACAGCAATTTGTTCACATAAAACATCAATATAGCACATAGCATCATTTCAATCACACATATCAATATCCCCATAGGATAGTACATAGCAATTACGAACCACAGGTTCTATATCACACAAATATCTATCGTCCACACAGGAGCTCATTTAATCCCGCACACAGCAATCCAGATCACACAGATGTCATAACATTATAGATATACGAATGTAAATGTATGATATGATAATACTAATGCAATTCCACACAGGATGACCCCGGGTTTTTGTCCACCATAGCACACAGCAGTGGAAATCCTCTATCGCACACGGCAGAGGAATGGCACACAGCCTGAGCATACAGCTCTAAGGATATAGCTCGTAAATATGGACAACACACAGTAAGTCTAGGACAGCACATAACAGTCCTTATCAACACAGGATATTCCACACAAGATATTATAGCCACACAAGCATCGTGTCACACAAATGCTTATACAATACGTGAATGTTTGAATGACATTCGTATCAATACATATCGTAAAGTACAAAGCACGGCTCACACAGAGCATATAAGATACCACATAGGTTCACTTTTATTATGCTTTCAATAATATCAATCATAGCACACAATAATTGAAATAAAGAAAGCATGCCAACATCTCACATAGAGTTCATTTCCTATAAAAATATAACACACAGGTATAGCTATCAATAATATATCAATATCAACTCTATGTCAACATTTCTTAATGTAAGCAACACATGCTTTTCAATAATCAACTATACATCATCTATATGTCAACTATATATCAACTAAGATATATATGTATCAATCATATATCAACCAGGATATATAGTTAAAAACATATCATTATCAACAAGCAATAGTTTATATTCAAGCCTTAGTATTCTTTCACTTTGAATCAATATCATAAAATCATAATCGAACAACTAGAATAGATAATTCAACTCCAAATCAACCAATGCATTTCATTTTCAACTTGATTCATCTAATTCTACCAATTCTCAACTCATAGAATTATAAGCCAATTACATTTACATATATATAAGCCTAACGCATCTATCTTCTTCCTTAAAAGAATTCCCTTACAAATGATTTTAGTAAGCGTAAGAACACTTTTACATATACATATATATATAAGCCTAACACATCTATCTTCTTCCTTAAAAGAATTCCATTACAAATGATTTTAGTAAGCATAAGAACACTTACACGTAAGCATCGGACACTTAAACATAAGCATAGGACACTTACCTCGAATATAAGCAAAATCGGCAATCTAAACACTAACTCAAACACCTCTCGCTCGTCGTACAGATCCTCCTGTACGAAATTAATCATATACAATTCATTCACTATCAACATTCACATTGATTCTATACTTAGAATCATCAAAACATCATTTACAAGCTTAATTCATCCATTTCCAACAATCTCCCTTCATGAACAATTATTCCTACCATCCATCCTTACCATGATTTACACCTTATAAATCATATACAAAGAATCATTCCGCATCCGAACACATATATACAAGTATTTCCATCATCAATTTTAGTTTAAACATACTAAATCGTCCAATTTTCAGCATAACCTTCATAACTATTGTAAACCAACTATCAGCCACTTACCTTTGTTGAGTTGGTGTTGATTTCTTGCAAGAATTGATGTTCTTTCTTGCTAATTTCCTTCCTTCACTCAAGAACAAAGTTCCCTGTTATTTCACAACTCTTCCTTGGTATATTTCTCTGTAAAACATATGAAAATTTCTTGAATGTCGGTTTATTCGAGCGATGTTATATTTTTTTCTCAGATTAAGCAATCCACTCGTGGTGAAGAGTGAACTACGCGCGGTCGTAGCGACTGTGCGTAGTTTGCTCTTACTGCACATACTTTGTTGGTTTCCAGCAATTCTCCTTTTTCCTTTGTTATTTCCTATCAACCTTATATCAACCTTTAATCAACCTTCATATACATCAATTTAATCATTTATTTTTCATCATTTTAATACAATAAAATTCCAGGATGTTACAATTCTCCCCCTCTTAGAAAATTTCGTCCCAAAAACTTAAACCAAATTAAAACCGAAGTAAAACCAATCGATCAATCATATCATTCGCAATCTGAATCTTATCAGTATATCATATCAAAATTCAGAATCAGAACATACCTCAATGCCCTGATGTTGTGTCTAGAAACAGATATGAATACTGTCGTCTTATATTTGACTCAACCTCCCAAGTATCTTCTTTTGGTGAATGAAAGCTCCACTTCACTAAAACCATTGGAATCTCTCGATTCCATAATCGCCTCACCTGTCGGTCTAATATCTTAATAGGCTCCTCCTCATAAGTAAGCCCCTCATATATCTCTAACTCTGGAGCACTCAACACGTAGTTAGGATTAGATCGATATTGTCTTAACATAAAAACATGGAATACATCTTGTAATTGGGACAACTCTGTTGGTAACCTCAGTATGTATTCCAGTGGCCCCACTCTCGATAATCTCGTATGGTTCAATATATCTAAAACTCAACTTTCCACGCTTTCCAAACCGAATAACACCTCTCTAGGGTGAAATCCGCAAGAAAACTCTAACACTTACTGCATACTCTATCTTTCGGTGATGTTGGTCGTAATAACTCTTCTGACGATCCTGAGCTGCTTGCATACAACTTTTCATAACATTAACTTTATACAGGATTTGCTGAACTAACTATGGTCCCTCAATTTGTCGCAAACCCTCAACATCCCAATAACCTGGACTCCTACACCGTCTCCCGTATAATGCCTCATATGGCACAATCCTGATACTAGAATGATAACTTTTATTGTATGCAAACTTAACCAAAGGTAAATGATTGTCCTAATTACCTCCAAACTCCAGAATACATGCTCTCAGCATATCCTCTACTGTCTAAATCATCCTCTCTGACTGACCATCAGTCTGTAGATGGAAAGTCATGCTAAACCTCAAATAAGTACCCATTGCATCCTAAAAACTCTGGCAGAATTGCGATGTAAACCTAGGATCACAATCAGACACAATCGAAGTAGGAACACCATGTAATCTGACAATCTCGGCAACATATAAGCCAGCAAGTCTATCCAACGTATTCTCTTGTCGGATTGCTAAGAAATGAACCAATTTTGTCTGTCAGTCAACAATAGTCCAGATAGCATCGTGACGTTGAAACGTCCTCGGTAAACTGATAATAAAATCCATAGTGATTTTCTCCCACTTCCATTCCAGAATTTCAAGTGGTCTCTGTTTTCTCGGTTGGAGCTTGATGTTTTGCCTTAGTCAACTGACAAGGTAGACATCTCGCAACAAACTCAACTATATCCCTTTTCATATGTACCCACTAGTAAAACTCTCTCATATCTTGGTACATCTTAGTACTGCCAGGATGAACTGATAACAGTAAAGAATGTGCCTCAACCATCAAGTCATTCTTTAACTCCGCAATATCTAGAACACACAGTCTATCTCGATAATACAATACACCATTATCATCAAGTCAATGTAAAGTAGATACCTTTCCTTGCTCAACTTTCTTCTTTATTTGCATCAGATGTTCATCTTCTGGCGCTCAGTAATTAACTCTCGCATCTAAGGTCGAACTCTAATGTTAGCTAACATCTGATCCTCAATCAAATCCAATTGCACTCACAACTCTGGAAAAGCAAATAGAGACTCCACTCTATAAGTAACTGAATCATAATCCCCTTTTTCTTTCCTTCTTAAAGCATCAGGAACTACATTTGCCTATCGAGGATGGTACTCAATCATGCAGTCGTAATCTTTTAACAACTCTACCTATCGCCTCTGTCGAAGGTTTAACTCTCGCTATGTCATAACATACTTGAGACTCTTATGATCAGTAAATATCTGAAAGTCTCTCCATATAAATAATGACGCCAAACCTTCAAAGCATGAATGATCGCAGCTAACTCTAAATAGTGTGTTGGGTTGTTAGTCTCATGTGGTCTTAACTGTCATGAAGTATATGCAATAACTCTACTGTATTGCATCAATACTCCACCTAACCCAGCTCTAGAAACATCTGTTTACACAACAAATCCACCTCGCTGAGAAGGTAACATCAGAACTGGAGCTTCAACCAACCTCTTCTTCAACTCAGAAAAACTTTCTTCGTACTTGTCATTCTAGATGAACGGAGTATTCTTTCTCAATAAAGATGTCATCGGCCTAGCTATCCTCGATAAATCTACGATAATACCCAGCTAAACCCAGAAAACTCTGTACCTCAGACACATTCTTAGGAGCTTCCCACTCCTGAACTGCTTTTATCTTGCTAGGATTCAATTTTACTCACTCTGCTGAAATCACGTGTCCAAGAAAGATAACCTCATACATCTAGAAGTCGTGCTTTTTGAATTTAGCATACAACTTTTTTCTTTCAGCACATCTAACACAATATAAAGGTGTCTCTGATGCTCGTCTCTATTCCACGAATACACCAACACATCATCAATGAATACAACCATAAACTGATCTAAATAAGATGAAATACCTTATTTATCGATGCCATAAACACAGCTAGTGCATTCGTTAACCCAAATGGCATAACAATGAACTAAAACTGCCCGTATCGAGTCCTGAAAGTTGTCTTCTCAATCGAGCTATCCTCAACTCTCAGCTACCAATATCTTGACCTCAAGTCAATTTTAGAGAACATTGTAGCTCCCCGCAGCTGATCAATCAAATAATCTATCCATGGCAATAGATACTTGTTTTTCACTGTCACCATGTTCAGTTGACGATAGTCAATACACAATCGCATACTACCGTCTTTCTTCCATACAAACAACACTGGTGCTCCTCAAGGTGATACAATAGGCTGTATAAAACCTTTTTCTAATAACTCCTCTAACTATCGTTTCAACTTTTGTAACTTAACAGCTGCCATCATGTAAGGTGCAATAGATATTGGAGCTGCTCCTGGTACGGTCCCAATCCTAAAATCAGCCTCTCGCTATGGTGGCAATCCTGGTAACTCATCAGGAAATAGCTCAGGATACTCACATAATATTTCCACATCTCGTACCTCTAACTTAGGTTGATTCAGATCAACTACTGAAGCAAGATAGGCATCACAACCCTCTCTAAACAACCTCGCAGCAATCACTGCTGAAATCAGACAGGAAGGAATAATCCTCTTGCCTACTAACAATACTCGTCTCTCACCAACAACCTCAATTAAAACTTCTTTTGAATAGCAGTCGACCATAACCCGATTTCTGAACAACCAATCCATATCTAAGATAATCCCAAACTCCGCCATCCTCAAAACAATCAAATCAACGAAATATGTCGACTCGCCAATATGCAGTTCACAATGTCGTAAAATATCTCTAACTATCACAGTACTACCTGCAGACATCAATACAGAAATAATATAACCCAGATGCTCTATACTACCTCTAATATGGTCTACCACTAACTCACTCACAAAATAGCACGTAGAACCTAGATCAATCAATACTGAAGTAGTGTATGAAAAGATAGAAATAGTACCAGTGATCACGTTTGGATCCTCTGTAACCTCATCTCTAGTCATAACATAAACTTGGGCCTATGGTGCTGACCCTAATGGTGATGCTACTCCACTAAATCCACCTCCTCTACCTATACCAACTGCTCCACCTTTGGCAGCTGATCCTCCTCTAGAAATAGAACCAGTACCTCATCCTCCTCTACCTCTACTAGTACCAGTCGATGTTGTAGTCCTGGACTGACCAACACTACTCTGTCTAGACATACCTCCTTCCTGAGGCTCTTGTCTTTGTGGATAGTCCCAGCTAAAATGTCTCGAATGAAAAAAAAGTATAACACAGTGAAATAGTATCTCTACCGCTATAAGTACCTATACCTCAACCCTGAGGAATATGAGGCTTGGTGGAATAACCTCTACCACCTCCAGCTCCTCTGCCAGAATGTCTACCCCACTACCACTGTCTCTCTAGGTGACCTAAAATCTGTCTTCTTCTTTTCTTCTACTGCTGAGAACTAGAACTACATGAGACTCTGTGTCACTTTTCTTTAGACTTATCACCCTCTGCCTTTAACTCTTTTGCCCAAATAGCTGTCTCCAGTAACATCTCATATGTCAGAGGTTTCATCGCAATCTTGTCGCAAATCGCATACGTCAGACCCCGCTCAAATCTGTCTCTCCTCTTCCTGTCTATATCAACATCCTCTGGAGCATAACGAGACAATATGGTAAACTCTGCCTCGTACTCAACCATTGTCATCTCCTTCTGTTTCAACTCCAGAAATTCAATTTTTATTCTTCTGATAATGTGGAGGGGTGTATTTATCAGCAAATATCCTCAGAAAATCATCCCAAGTCAACACTGGAGGATCTCTCTAACTATCTGGAATTGACTCTAATAAATTCCAGGCTACTTTCTCGAGAAGAGAAGTAGTATAACTCAATTTTTATTCTGGCGTACATCTCATACGCGTCAGAATCCTCTCTGTATGCCTCAACTAGTCATCAGCCTTAGCTAGATCAGTAATAACCTCAAACATCTTCGCTCCTTTTTTTCTCACTTCAGCAAAGTTTTTATCAATGTTTAGGTTTGACTGACTCCCTGAACCTCTACTCTGATCCCTCATCATCTCCCAGAATGGAGCATATGCAGGATCATACGGATGTATAGGCATAGCAGTCTGTGCTGACGGCTGTGCCGTAGGCTGCTCTGGAGGTACTGGGGCTAAACCCTGTCCCTCAACTGAATCTCTGGACTCTGCAGTGTGATCAGGATATACATCGTCTATAGGCTCCATCTGTTATAAAAATCACAGGTTAAAAAATTATTTCAAATTTTCAAATCACACAGAAATTGAAAATAATTAGCACAGTCCACAGAGAATTTCATGCCAGCTCTGATACCACAAAATGTGGAACTCAAATTTAAAATCCTTTTTTCCTGATAAACAAATTAATAAAATAAATGATAATAAAATCATATTTTAAAAATGAGGAGAGAGAAAATATATACACACTACATATACAAAACATCAGCCCAACCTGTTTAATTTTCAAAATCAAAAAACAAGAGGAAGCAAATTTTTTGAAAAACATTCAAGCACAAATTTTGCGTGTGTATATACATATATGTACAACATATGTACAAAGAAAAATAAAAAATGAACACCGGAGCCGGACCTCTGACGTAAGTGGTAACTGAACTCTGATCACCGTTGTCTCTGTCCAAAAGTAGCTACCTACGATCTGCATACTCAGTAAGTATTCTTAGCTTCAATTAGATAAAATGATGTGAACGGAAAAATCGTAAATCAACACGAGGATGTCACTAACTTCTTTCTCCCTATAACAGCAGATCAGGCCAGCAAACATATCCATTCCATTCATACAGAATATCTAACCACACAGGTTAATTTCATTTATATCAGCACACAGCAATTTGTTCACACAAAACATCAATATAGCACACAGCAGCATTTCGATCACATAGATGAATATCCCCACAGGATAGCATAAAGCAATTACGAACCACAGGTTCTATATCACACAAATATCTACCGTCCACACAGGAGCTCATTTAATCTCGCACACAGTAATCCAGATCACACAGATCTCATAACATTATACATATACAAATGTAAATGTATGATATGATAATGCTAATGCAAGGATGACCTCGGGTTTTTGTCCAGCATAGCACACAGTAGTGGAAATCCTCTATCGCACCCAACAGAGGAATAACACACAGCCTGAGCACACAGCTCTGAGCATATAACTCGTAAATAAGGATAGCACACAGGAAGTCCTTATCCAGATAGGATAATCCACACAGGATATCATAGCCACACAGGCATCGTGTCACACAAATACTTATGCAATACATGAATGTATGAATGACATTCATATCAATACATATCGCAAAGTACAAAGCACAGCTCACACAGAGCATATAAGATACCACACACGTTCACTTTTGTTATGCTTTCAATAATATCAATCAAAGCACACAATAATTAAAATAAAGAAAGCATGTCAACATCTCACACAGAGTACATTTCGTATAAAAACATACCACACAGGTATAACCATTAACAATATATCAATATCAACTCTATGTCAACATTTCTTAATGTAAGCAACACATGCTTTTCAACAATCAACTATACATCATGTAAATGGAAACTATATAACAATTAAGGTAAATATGTATCAATCATATATCAACCAATATATATAGTTAAAAACATATCATTATTAACAAGCAAGAGTTTATATTCAAGCCTTAGTATTATTTCACTTTGAATCAATATCATAAAATCATAATCAACAAACTAGAATAGATAATTCAACTCCAAATCAACCAATTCATTTCATTTTCAACTTGATTCATCTAATTCTAGAAATTCTCAAGTCATATAATTATAGGTCAAATACATTTACATATATATATATATAAGCCTAACACATCTATCTTCTTCCTTAAAAGAATTCCATTACGAAAGATTTTAGTAAACATAAGAACACTTACACATAAGCATAGGACACTTACCTCGAATATAAGCAAAATCGACAATCTAAACACTGATTCAAAATCCTCTCGCTCTTCGTACAGGATCATATACAATCCATTAACTATCAACATTCACATTGATTCTATACTAAGAATCATCAAAACATCATTTGCAAGCTTAATCCATCCATTTCCAACAATCTCCCTTTATGAACAATTCTTCCTACCATCCATCCTTACCATGATTTACACCTTATAGATCATATACAAAGAATCATTCAGCTTCCTAATGAATATATACAAGTATTTCCATCATTAATTTCAGTTTAAACATACTAAATCGTCCAATTTTCAGCATAACCTTCATAACTCTTGTAAACCAACTATCAACCACTTACCTTTGTTGATTTGGTGTTGATTTCTTGCAAGAATTGATGTTCTTTCTTGCTAATTTCCTTGGTATATTCTCTGTAAAACATATGAAAATTTCTTGAATGTCGGTTTAATTGAGCGATGTTATATTTTTTTCCCAGATTCAGCAATCCACGCGTGGTGGAGACTGAACTACGCGACTGCGCATAGTTTGCTCTTACTGTGCGTACTTTGATGGTTTCCATCAATTCTCCTTTTTCCTTGGTTATTTCCTTTTAACCTTTAATCAACTTTCATATACATCAATTTAATCATTTATTTTGCATCATTTTAATATGAAAAATTCCAGGATGTTACAACATTAATCAAATTACCCATAAGAACACAATAATTAGGGCCCTGAATTATATGAACTCAAGTGATATCTTCAGAAATAATCTTCCTCCTTTACAATGTATCCATCATATGTCATAGCATCTAACCAAAGAGTTGACGACATTTTCCACCTCGTAGCTAGTGCAGCCTATTTGTACAACTAATCAAAATTAAACACTATGACACGTGCTTCACAATAATATAAAAGTAAGAATGGAACATGTAGAAATCCTCTTGACTGCTACTGGGTCTCACATAAGGAAAATTGAGATCAATATTAATTTAATCATTTTCCATCCTTTGGTCGGCTTATACACATTATACTCAACAGTGTTGTGATGCATTCTTAACATATGAATGCATGTTTATAAAATTACATCACACGAAAGCTTTGGTCTCTAATGCATAAAGCACCTTCCCTCAGTCCACTTTTTAGCCTTTTTTGAGACTATGCTTCCGGTATTTGACAGAACTTAAATACTAGGCTAGCTTTTCATAGTATTTGTATTTATAAAAACACATTAACAAATTTATAAATTACACGACCCAATATATCATGACGTATTCAACGATACAATTTCTAAATGGTATTCGGTTATTGTATGTTTCCCTATTTACTACCTAATGTTGACATTCTATCTACAAAGACAGAATCCAAGTAACACGCCCATGTGAGTAGGCTACTTCTGTCAACATGTTCTATAAAACTATGCATAATAGTCTAATGCATAATGCTATATGTCACACAGACATTTGCCACATCACTAATTCTCAAGAAACTAATTTCTTTTCACATGAGATTTTAACTAACAGATCTACTAATAAAATCTCTCGTGGACTTATAAATGAACTCTATGCTATCGAGTATGACTATCTTCTAAGACCATCATATATGTTCAAGGCAGTTTAGCATAGATATTGCACAAAATCTCTCTTTTTAAAACTCCTCTTCGGATAATAGTTCTTGTAACGCCCTCCATTTCTAAGAATTTTTAAATATTTTTGAATTATTTCGTAAATGCGCGAATAAATTTTTTGCGAAATGTTATTAATTACGTATTGGTGGGACAGTGTTAAAATTTGTAAGAAATAAAATTCGGTTAGGTTACGTTGATCGGCAGAGAGAAAATCGAGTAATAGATAACATTGTGAAACCGGGGGCAAAATCGTCATATCTCTGAAAATTTTATATAAACCTATTCTACTCTCTCTCTTTCTCACGTGTCTCTCCCTTCTCCCTTACTCTCTTTCATTTTCCATCCATCCCAATCCCGTTTTCTTCCTTCCACCCTAGAACAAAAAGCTCTAAAACATTAAACCA
>CANYCX013660453.1:0-27049 GCA_948193385.1 Breynia disticha f. nivosa
ACTGCACTCGAAAACTCAAACAAAACGCTATGAAATACGTTCTAGTCACCGGAGGTGTCGTCAGTGGTCTTGGCAAAGGCGTTACTGCTAGTAGTATCGGCGTTGTTCTTAAAGCTTGTGGCTTACGTGTCACTTCTATCAAAATAGGTCCTGATAAATAATTAATCTTTTTGGTTATTCTACTATTTTTGTTCAATTTGAGATAATGGTATTGCTAATGATGATTATGTTGTTTTTTTAGATCCTTATTTGAATACTGATGCTGGCACTATGTCTCCTTTTGAACATGGAGAAGTTTTTGTTCTTGATGATGGGGGCGAGGTTTTATTTATTTATTTTTTATTGTTGTAGTGTTTTTGTTTAGTTTTGTTGGTGGTGGAGATATTATGTTTTGGTGAATGTGCTAATGGGTTGTGTTCGTTTTTCGTGTTAAAAGGTTGATTTGGATTTGGGTAACTATGAGAGGTTTTTGGATGTGAGGCTTACTAAGGAAAATAATATTACTACTGGAAAAATATTTCAGGTAATTTGGTGCTAGTTTTTGAAGGTTGAAAATGCTAATTTTGGAATTATGTGGATGTGGGAATAATTGGTTTTTGATTGTTTGTTGATTAGTCTGTTATTGAAAGAGAACGGAAAGGAGATTATCTCGGAAAGACTGTTCAGGCAATGCTTCTTTTTGTGGACTATTGTTAAATTGATTGTGCTAATGTAGTGCATTGAATTTAAACTTATTTTTTGATTGTTTATAGGTGGTTCCTCATATTACTGATGAAATAAAATTTTGGATTGAAAGAGTAGCACGTACCCCCGTGGATGGGGAAGAAGGTCCTGCAGACGTGTGTGTGATAGAGTTGGGAGGAACTGTAGGTAAGAGTCGAATGGAACAGAGGTTCATGTTCGTTTTGATGTGGAAAATGTGATTATTGTGTTTTTATCTTCCTCTAGGTGATATTGAATCAATGCCATTCATAGAAGCGCTGCGCCAACTATCCTTTTCCGTTGGTAAGTTTATGGGGCCTTGTTTTGCACCTTTTGGGAACATCTCGTATTCCTTGATATACTCAACACACTTGGTTCTGTTTTAGTTACCTGTCCATACTGAGTCTAGTGGCAGTTCTGTACTCTCTTTGTTTTTCATAATCAGAAATATTTGCCTTAGTAGTGTATTTATTTTTTAGTAGTGTTTGCTTTGCTTTATGTACAGTTTCTCTGATTTATGTTTTTGTAATCTTGTAAATCTGGAAACAGAGGCAATGACAGTTCATATTGAAAGATAATGAAAATTTGTGGGAAACAGCAATTGACCGTGTCTTTTGCTCTCTATCACTCTTTTCATTTGATTATGTTAATTTGAAACCCTTGTACAGGGCCAGATAACTTCTGTCTTATTCACGTGAGCTTGATACCGGTTTTGGGAGTTGTAGGAGAGCAGGTAATGTCTCTTTTTTTCTTTCCAACGACTAGTGTATGAAATGCACAATGCCATTGGTTTTGGAGTTAGCAATTCAACTGATTTGCATGAATCTCCATCTGTTTCTCTGTATGTGTGTATAGAAAACCAAGCCTACACAACATAGTGTTCGTGAGTTGAGAGCACTAGGTTTGACTCCACAACTGTTGGCATGTCGTTCTGCACAGGTGTGTCTTATACTCTTATGGCTTCCTTCGGCCCATTTGTTTTATAGCTTCTATAGCACCTATAACATCTGTGGTAGATTTATGCTCACATTTCACTCCCACAGTTATGTGCCAGTGGGGTTCTGCCTGTAAAACTTTCAAACATTTAGTGAAAACCTTCATTTGAGTAAATTAGTTAACACACGTAATGTAGAATGAGTTTAATGTTTTTGCTCATCGTCTCACAGCCTTTGCTGCAACCCACTAAGGAGAAATTGTCTCAATTTTGCCATGTACCGGTAATTTTCCTGCCTCTGAAACTACCCTTGTTTTTCTGCTCGAGGATTTATGTCTGTCTTTTTTTTTTCAGGCTGCTAATATTCTCAATATCCATGATGTTCCAAACATTTGGCATGTTCCTTTGCTATTGAGGGTAGGCTAACTAGCAGTATATTTTTCCCAAAATTAATTTATATCTAGAAATTTCACTCTTCAGTCTAAATCAATAGAATAAGAAAATTGTACATTGTGCATCTTTTTGAGTTTGATTCTTAATTGTCATGTCTTTTCAGAACCAAAATGCTCATCACGCAATACTAAATCAGCTGAACTTAACCAGGTTGGTTTTATTTTCAGCGATTATGCATATTTTTTCAAAGAAATGCATCGTGGCAGGTTGATTGATGAGTTAAACCGTTGTATTTTTTTCTCAGCATTGCAATGCCTCCAGATTTACAAGATTGGACAAAGAGGGCTGAGACATATGATAATCTAACAAATTCTGTTGGTGTTATCAGCTTTTATGTGCAATAATTTTTTTTTCATCGATTAGTCCGTTCTTGTGATTAAAAATTGATGTTTGCAGGTGAAGATTGCAATGGTTGGGAAATATGTTGGCCTAACCGATTCTTATCTATCTGTTGTAAAGGTATGTTACATTTATTCTATTATATTTAGTTTCATCGTGATTTAGTATGAATATCTGAATCTCACTCGAAGAAGGTACTATTTTATTGATTGAAGAGCATCTCTACTTGAACAAATGTTGAGAGTTTTTGTGCTTATAGAGGATGACATGGGCTTTGTAATGGTGAAGCACTTTGCCTCGCATCTGACAATAGAAATGTTGTCTTTTCAACTATCCTATGGCTGTCTGACTGTCTACACATTGATGAAGCCAAAACTTCACACATATAAATGCCGATTCTGAAGTGATTTTCTTGCCAAAGAACCAGATTGCTTTCATGGTCGACCAAAATTGCATTTGGCATTTGTCAAAATGCATTGTTTCTGTTGCAGGCCCTTCTACATGCTTGTATTGGATGTTCTGTGAAGCCTTCAATCGAATGGATTGCTGCTTCAGATCTTGAAGATGAAAGTGCTACATTGGTCCTGAGATAATTTGTTATTACTCCTTATTTTTTATTGTTTACACCTTCACAATAACTTGTTAATGTTAAACATTTTTCTTAATGGTACAGACACCGGAAGCACATACTGCTGCTTGGAATGCTCTGAAGGTAAAATTTAATCTGATATATATTCTTTTACTCGCTCCTTTTTGTTGTGCTTTTATGCCTGCAATATGTATTCTTGATATGCAAATGTTTTTCTTTTGCTCAGTAATTGTAGTATTGTCCATCATATTCGATAGGTATTTCCAAGTTTCTTAACAATAACTCCTGAATTTATTTTTGAGGTTTTTCTTTCCTTGCTGTGGCCTGCTAACCATTTAGATGAAATCTTCATTTGCAGAATGCAGCATGCATCTTGGTTCCAGGAGGGTTTGGGGATCGTGGTGTGAAAGGAATGATATTAGCTGCTAAATATGCCCGAGAAAATAAAATCCCATATCTTGGGATTTGTTTGGGCATGCAGATTGCTGTCATAGAGTATGCGAGATCAGTAAGTGACTTCACTTTCTACAACCACGCGCTGTTGTTTTTCCATGTAATCCTTTCTGACTGTTCAATTTAGGTTTTGGGATTAGAAAGTGCAAACAGTCATGAGTTTGACGAGCAAACGCCCAATCCCGTTGTAATTTTTATGCCAGAGGTATGTGTTACACCAGTAATTTTATTTATTTGGTCTTGAGAATTTATATATTCATTTTGGTGTTTACTTTGTACTTTTCTCATTTTACTATAAAATTTAGGGCTCAAGAACACATATGGGAAGCACAATGCGACTAGGAGCACGGAGAACACTATTGCAAACTCCTGACTGTATTACGGCAAAACTGTATGTGGCATATGTATTAGTCGATGTTCATTTTATGACTATATGAGAACAACTTGTTGGATGGAATTACTGCCTCGTGTTTGATATGCTAATTTGATTGCCTTACTAGGTATTGTAATTCAGAGTACGTAGATGAACGACATCGACATAGATATGAGGTAACTTATAAGATTTTAGAAGTTGAACAAGAAGAGTTAAAACATAATTTATTTTGACATGGATTATGAGATCCTAGTTCCATTGTGCTGTGCAGGTGAACCCTGAGGTAGTTGGTCTCCTAGAAGAAAATGGTTTAAAGTTTGTTGGGAAGGATGAAACTGGAAAACGAATGGAGGTAAGTTGGTCATTCTTCTTTTCACTAGTCCACTTTGTAAACATGGTTTTAAGATTACGTCCTAGCTTATCACAAACTATATTTGTTGCCTCTCATTCTGCTAATAGAGAGAACTAATCTATGCTTCCATCAACTTGATGATTTAAATGTTGTTTATCGTGGACAGATTTTCGAGCTCCCAAGTCATCCCTTCTTTGTAGGGGTGCAGTTTCATCCAGAGTTCAAATCACGGCCAGGAAGGCCGTCAGCGCTTTTTATAGGTGTCTATTACTAAGTTTCAACTTGTGGGAAAATTAATCTATGCAGCATCCATCTCTATCGTAATTTCTTGTCTTTTATTTAATTGGTTATTATGGCTTCATTCTGGTGTTTGTCATGTAGGTTTTATATTGGCAGCAACGGGAAAGCTGGAAGCCTATCTTGACAAACGCCAAAATGGAATCTAATTGGCTAAAAAATTCAAATTCATTCTCCAAAGGTAGGGTCCTTCTCAGTTTCCATGAGAATAAATATTTTAATCAGCAGAACTTTGTGACTTGCCAAAATTTTGTATCAAGCTTGTGGGTTTATTGGCATAATTGGCACATGACAAGGAGTTGCTATTTTTTCATGCCGTCTTTCATTCACAGTTGCTATGTAGAAATTAGGCTTGAGAAATGACAGTTATATTGCTAATGCAAGTTTTGCTAAGTCTACCAGACGCAACTTTTGCTAGCTTAGGAGCCATTTTTTAGTTGTGCGATTGAATTTCTGGAATTATAGTATTGATGTTTAATTTTCTGAGTGCAGGAAAGGTATGAGTGCATTTTGGTGGTTAAATGAGTTTGGATCCTTGATATATTGTTCATACTTAGCTACAGAAAACTGCTGCTGTATATTCAAGTCTTCTCCCAGCACTAAATGTTGGCCAGAAGTTAGCCAAATTTTTCTGAAAATGAATTGTTATAGGCTTTTTACTTCAATCACTGCAATGTGAATATGAATGATTATGTCTTAAATCGGTTGTGTACGTTATAAATCAACCACTTCCTAAATCAGTTTTCTTCTGTAAGCTCTATTAAACTAGAGACTCGGTGATTTTTTTAATCAAATATCATTATTTATGATATAAACATTATGTAAATTGAATCTGTGTTATTTATATCGAGTCTAATCGTGGATAAATTGAATTTTTGACATCCGGATTCTGTTTAATTGTGTATACCGTGAATTTGTGTCATCCGTACGCAATTGCCATTTCAGGTTTAACGTTAATAAGTTCATAGAACTTACAATCCATTCATTATTGGTTAATCGAAGCTTATAAATTAATGCTCATGGCGCAAAAATTAGTGAAATCTCTTCCAATAAATTAATTAAACTCAATGGAATCCTCCGGTATTTACAAATCCCGCAATGCCTCTTGCAAAAAGGAAAGATTATTCAAAAAATATGCAAATTTTGGTTCAGGAAGTTCATCATCATGTTCCTGTATTTAGCTTCTCAGTATATCGCAGATAAGAGATTTGTCTTTGAAGCTTCATTTGCTCATAGAACTTAGCTATGAACTCTTCAGCTCTTAAGTCAATCCCTTCTTCCTCGGCCGCCGGAACTTTCTCCAGATCATCGCATTCCTCTTCACGGTAACCAAGAAAACTCCTCCTCCCACCACAATCTTGATCCTCACAGTCCGCGTCCTCGAAATCGTAATCGAAATCAACCTGTGGAGTAATGCATGGAATGATGAATCTCATGGAAGCTGGACGATGCATCTTGACGTGAAAAATAGGAGTCTTGTCGAAAGAAAACTGTCGTTCTCCATAGTAATGAAGCTGACCTCTTGGCGTAGTTGTAGAATGGCCTAAGCTTTTAAGAAACTTGGGTACAACTCGAAGGTCCATCATTAAACGCCTCTTGAACATACCACCTTTTCTTGCCCATAACAATGCAAGCCTCAGCAGGTTCCATGCCCTTCTAGTCGCACAAGAATGTTTTCTCGGCATCCCGGCGTTCAAAACTGTCAATTTCCACGACTCAGTGACACAAGACAGTCTGCCGCAAAATCGCACTTTAACCGAGCTACTATACTTTTGAGTCGAAACTATGAATCTTATGTTGTTAGGAAATGTGAGTGTTTCTGTTGTATTGTTATATTGCTAATGAGGAGTGGTTGGTTGGTTATATATATATATATGAATAGAGAGACGTTGGGGGTTGAAGGGAGACTTACGCGGTTGGCGTAGGAGGGAAGATGTTTAATAATTGGAAATGAAGATTGTTTGGTGTATTGTGGCGTGGAAATGTGAAGGTGCAGCTGTGGCGGTGTGGGACCTTATGGGTTGTACACAACCTGCCAATCTCTGTTTACATTTCTATTTTATATATTATTTTTTGTTTGAATCACATATTGTAAGCACCCCAGACTAATCTTCGTTTGAACTGGACAGGATCATAAGGGCGGCAAAGCTCTCCCAACCGAGTTTTGACGCAGCTGGATACCCAGGACTCAAACTCAAAATCTCTGATTAAGCTAGGACAACCCCACACCAGTTGATCTACGCGCTCGGTGATATTTTATATACTATGTCATTTAAACTTTAAAACATTGACGGCTGCTTTTGTTTAAACTAATCATAAATAATTAAATATATATCACAATTTGATTATTCTCAAAATTACAGTGTAAATGAATGTAATTTGTTTGGATCAATATGTGGTTTATTAGGTGAGTTTAATGGGAACAGGAAATTGAAATAACTAGATTAATAAGCTTGGAATATGCTAAAATATTGATGAGGCAGACTTAAGTAGAGCATGTGATATTCTCGTCTGCTATTGTTAAATCTATTAGTTAAAAATTAGTTATTGACTCGTCGAACTTGGTGTCTTCAATATAATATATCCCTGGTCCGTCTTTTAGCCGAAATGCAACTAACATGAACACTACACAACATTTGGTAAGTGCTTTGGTTATATATTTTATTAAGGTAATGTTTGTTAAAATAATACTGGTAAGATAAAGATAAGATAATTGTAAATCAATATAGACAATGTTTAAGATAAAATTGGAATTCGTTCTAAAAATATTTTTCAAGTGTTTGTTAATTTTGTTATGATAGAAAACTAAGAAAATCCAAAAATAAAACGTCATATTGGGATAAAAAAACTGTAATGAAAAGCTTATCTTAATTTTGTGCTAAGAGGATTTAAAAAAAACAAAAAATTTGCGTTAAGATAGTCATATCTTATTTTTGCACGATATACATTCAGTTACAGATTTTAACAAACAGATTAAAAAATTACAAAAATAATACTTTCCATTGATTATCTATGAGGTAAAAAACAAAACTTTGATTATTTGGGAAGCGACTCTTAATACAAGCAAACGCTTTCTTGTCCTAAGAGTGTTGTCAAAGCTTTAACTACTGAATTTGCCTGTTGTTTAGAGAAGGACACAGAATCCGAAGTGCATATATAAAAAAATGTTACAGAAAATGGTTGAATTTTGGCTTTAATCTTTAAATAATGAAAGTGTGACAATGCCAAATGATGAATTACAGCATAAATTAAAGGATAAATAATTGGTTGAATTTTACCAATTTATCTGCTACTCTGTTACCCTCAGTGTTCCAAACGAATTAACTAGTCTCTTAACATGAAACTCTTGCAGCAATTTACTAGCAGATCACAGCTCTGCAATTCCTTCTGTGAAAGTTGTAAAGTAGTTTTTTGAGTCCATAGCAACAATAACCTTCTTAAAACCCTCCTCCCAAGCTAATAATAATCCATGATAAACTCCCCATAATTCTGTTACTACTGCTGAAGCAGATCCCAAGTTAACCGCAAAGCCTGTCAACCATTGACCAGCCGAGTTCCTGATTGCTCCTCCGCAAGCCGCCAGCTGAAGGTTGCCTTTACATGCTCCATTCTTGTTTAATTTAACCCAATTTTGGATCCCATCTCGCCGGCAGCAATACCTATATTAGTCATTATACAGCAAAAAATGAGACAGCACAACACCAATGTTATCTTCAAACTCAGTGGTTGGTTTAGTGATAATAACAAAACATTCGTTTGAATCTCCGTTAGTTCTCGTAGGGTGAGATATACGTAAATAACACTAAATGACTTTTGATGACATACCAAACCCTCATTCAAAATTTTTGTAAAGAAAACCAATGTTATTTTCAAAGTCAGCCCTACAAAGGCTAACTTCCACCTAAAGAAACCACTCCATGACAACATTATGTAACTTGTCGAGTTCAGTCTCACAACCGTGGTTCCCACATTACAACTTGTCACAGTTCTTGCCAGCACTACTTCTATTTCCAAGTTAAATAATCCAGCAGAACTAAGCTGTTTTGCTACTTTGAGTTAACATAGTCGGTTAGATTTCTACGCTGTCATCTTCAAAATTCAGTGTTGCTGTTACAAAAATGTAACTTTCCAGCCTTTTTTTTGCTACTGTAACTACGAAAGATTACTAGCAACTGATGTAAGAGAAGCAACCGAGTGATTTAGTGCTGTTATAATTTTCATAGAAATGCGAATTACAAGTCTGTTATTTGATTATAAACAATTGACTAACTGGTTAATTTTAATGCGAACATGTAAGAGAACATTGTTGGCCTTTGAGTAATACATTCCACATTCTCTTAAACTCTTTTGCTCTCAAACACTTTCTTACACTGTCAAATTTCTCTTTATCTATTCTAACCAAATGGTTTCCGCATCGCATCCTCTTGTTGTCATGATAAACGTCTTAATACTCTACTAGTTCTATTCTAAGTATCGAGATAGACTAAGTACCGCTCACATTTACTCAATCTCCAACTCCGTGATAAGTGACATATCTCAAAGAGTCAAAGTTAACTCCTTGAGATTTAGCTGTCTTGTTGTGTAAAATGAATCAAACATTCCTCAAAATCTCTCACCAATTCAGGCGATTGGACAACTTCAATTTAATTATAATTTTGAATAAGCCGATTGAAGCAGGAAACAGTTTGCATGAAAACGATACCCAGTTATCATGGCCAAAATTTTGGTGTGTTGGACTCTTGTGAATCATTTCAAATTTCATTGAAACTTTGCAATTCTGCTTTATACGTCAACTATATTGAATGAAGCATTCCAGTCTGTGCGTAGATCACCCTCACCAAAATATTCAAGTCCAAAATATTCAAGTCAAAGCCATCGTTCCAGAAATGGAGACTAAACTAGCTTCCCTCTAAATTATCAATACAGATTGGTTTTCATGGTTCTACATGAAACTACAATTCCAGGTTTAATATTGATTTTTGATCGATCCGAGCAACACTAGCTAACTTCTGTAACATTGCTTTTTGGCTATTTAGTATCTCAACAGAATGGTGGTCTCTTAATAAACTGACTTTCCGATTAATTACCATTCATTGCAAATTACTTACACTATCGGGTGCATGCACATTATAATGGAAATGAAACCTAATTAGCTTCACGTAAATAGCTGGTGTTAATGCTACAAATGTCAGATTGCTCGAAGCAAGCAATCATATTCCTACGTCTTCTATTCTATACAGTGGAAGTTCCTCGGTTGGCTAGTACGCAACCCGATCAATGATTAAGCATGATTCAATTATCATTATTAATTGAGTTATACATATATACTTGGCCCAAACTACTTAAAAATGCCAGAAATCATAAAGGAGTGGTGATGATGCGTACATCATTTTGGCCTCTCTCGTTTCATGGACCCATGTTTCAAGGTAGTTTATTTAAAATAATGAGAACTAGTGACCGATCTAAAATCTTTTTAAGGGAAGCGGAGATAGTTGAGTTTAAAATAATACATAAAATCGGTAAGAGAGAGTAATATTGTACAAAAATATGCAATAAAAGAGACGGAATTATAAAAATATACTGAACAAACGGATAATCGCTCCTCACCCTCTTTTTTTCCGTCTATTTACGAGATGATCTCCATTCTATTTTGGTTGCTGTGAATTAAACTTTCTAGATGAAGAAACTTAGGCTGAGAAGCAAACAGAAGTCTAATTTTGGTAATGTTAATGAGTTGTGATATGCATTCCATTGAGTACATAATTTCTCTTTTGAAATGCTTTCATGCCTTAGAATAATTACTCTCAAAATAAGATTTTGTATATAAGCATGAGCTGTAGCCTTACAACAATCCCATATATTTCGTAGCAAGCAAAATGCATCACACAAACCTTCTACACCTTATATATATACTCTACATTTTTTCAATTTGCTCCATAAAAGTTTCTCCCCTTTTCACCCTGCTCTTCGCAGGGTTGCGACGTCTCTTGCCACCACAAAATACCCTACTTCTCCTTCTTATATTATCCACCATTAATGGACGACCATCGTCTTCATCAATCTTCCATCATCACACAAAACCCTAACCATCAAGATCTCAATCATGACTTCCCTAAGAAGAAGAAGCCAAGATCATTTGCTGCAATGCACTTTATTAGGGCTGCTCTTTACATGTTAAAATCAGACAAATCCAAGCAGGAAAAAAATCAAAAAACTACTTCTGCATGGAAGAAATTATTGGGTTCCATGCGCCCTTTCCATCACGTCCAATGCGACAACAATTCTCCACCTCGCCTTACCGGACAGGAGCCCAAAACACAAGAGGTTGTTGAACAATTAGAGGCTTTTACTCCGCCTTTGTCGCCAGCTAAGAGCAGTAGGGCTTCCTCCTCGGGTACCGAACGGTCAAGCCGGTATGCATCAGCTGTGAACCTACAAGAGCTTGACGAATGCGATGAGAGCGAGGAAGAAGAAGAAGAAGCAGGTGGTCGTGACGATAATGGTGGAGATGAGATGATTGATGCAAAGGCGGAGATGTTTATTGCACAATTTTATGAACAAATGAGGCATCAAAGAGAAACCTACGCAACAAGAAGAGCTCTATAGTATGATCGAGATGATTAATTTGTGTTGATGGAAGCTTGTTTTACGTTAAAATTAATTGCATTATTGGAATGTTTCATTAATAAATGGATGAAGATGCATGCTGTATTGCCTGAATACAACAAGAACATATAAGAGTATTATTGTTCTAAAGTTTTTTTTTATTTTTTTCTCTTTTTTTTTGTTATGGTCAGTGTTATTTTTTTTAGTTTAGGTCTGAAATTTTAATTATATGTAACTTTATCAATGTTAATGAATTTTGTAATATTTTTGTCAAATATGAATTTATTTTGTTCATGTTAATTATGATTTCTATTAATTTTCTAAAGCAATGGAGTTGGGATTGGGAATGAATTTAAATGCCTTTAGTTGAATATGTGTGCTCTGTTTGTTTGACGGAAAAGATTTATTTTGAAAAATATTTTCTATGTTTCTGAATCTTATTTTTCGAAATCATATTTTCTGATGTTTTATATCCAAATATTTAAAAATATAATGAAAAGTATAATTCCATATTTTTTATAGGGAAACAGTTTCTTTAAAAATAGTTTAAGAATAATTATTATTTTTCTATTTATTTTTAAGTTATAACTGTGTTGACTTATTTTCCGTTAGTAACAAACGTTGGAAAATCAAAAAAATATTTTCTCGAAAAATGAATTCCTCAAAATAAGCAGAGCTGTAATGTTTCACATCAATGCTTACTAATTTTATAAATATAAAATTCTTCATAGAAAAAAATTAAAAGGAAATGATAATTTGATTTTTAAAAATTGATTTGAAGTTTGTTTAATACCCCTAATGAATGAAGAGGTAACCATGATAGAGGTTGGCTTTGGACGTCTATATTCTTGAAGGTGAGATTAATTGAAGGAGGTAAAATAATATTATTAAAGTATTCTATGATTTTTATGTTTTATTAAAAAAACACTCACAAATATTTTAACTATTTTAATTAAAATATACATATGATGTAATTACATTTTTCTTATTTGATGTTTAGAAAAGCTCCTACATGACAATCATTTTTTGTGGCCCGCTTTTAAAGCCCAAATTGAAATCTTCCTTCTAAATTTGATGTTTAATTTAGAAAAATTCTTGATAAATACTGTCTTGTTAATATTTTTTCATTTTTACGACTATTTAAATGTTATTAACACTAACACATCTCTTAAAATGTTCTTTTGAAATTATTATTCCTTTAAAATGTAATCTACTTGTTAATTTCTGCCTATTTTTTTATACACATGACACATTGTTTAAAAGAATAGTTTAGATTGCATTAAATTAATATTTAGAATGTATGGATTTTTAATGAATATTTAAGGTTAGTATTCTTGTTGAAATATTTGCCAAAACTAGTTTTAGTGTAATTTATCCTTTAATTTATTATTATATATTTTTATTTAAGTACATAAAAAATTATTAAATAATAATTTATAATTAATAAAAATAATGATAAATTAAAATATTAAATTCTGTATTAAGATCTAAAACGATATATAATATAAAAGTATTTTTTAAAACGACATTTTTTTATTTATTTGTGATAATGATTAGATGGTTTTTTGGTGAATTATACCCCACAACAACTGTGCTCATATATTATGATAAAACATTACTATTTCCGGCAAAAGGGTAAACACACCACTTTCAATAAATTCAAATAAAGAGGCGTAAAGGAACTTTGAAAATATATGTAATGATTCTCTCATTTTATTCACATGGGATGGTATTAAGTAATTAAAGGAGCCTCTACCATCACCCTAGGGTTTTGGTAGAATGGTAACTCTTAATTTGGTATCAGAGTCGGCACAGGTTCGAGCTTTATCCTCGCGGATCCCAAGCGAAGTGCCAGTATTAAAATGCTGGGCTTGTCATGCTGGGCCGAGGCTCTGGGGCCCTCGTGTAGTCGAAGTTACGACTCCATGCGAAGCGTGGTGGGGATGGTATTAAGTAATTAAAAGAGCCTCTACCATCACCTTAGGGTTTTGGTAGAATGATAACCATTTATTCTCACATTAATTTTTTGGTCTGAACTACGAAGTATCCTAAGCATCCCAGACTAATCATCGTTCGAGCTGGGCAGGACTACAATGCCGAAAAAGCTCTCGTAACCGATTTATAACGAAGATGCACACCCAATACTCAAACTTGAAATCTTTGATTAAGCTAGAGTATCCTAACACATTAAATAAAATTGAATAAAGGTAATAAGTCATTATCCTCTACTGTTAACTACCTTAATAAAGTCACTATTCAAGATTGGAGAACAAATTAATCACAATAATCAGTGTCAATTGTCGAATCAGTTAATTCCCGACCCAAATTATACAAAAAACAAAAACTATCAACTCTCTTAAAAGACAACATTGCCCTTCTCTTTCCCATACCGCAAATACACAGTAAACCCCATTTCAATTCTCACAATCAAAATAAGGAAGAAAACAAATCACTAATATCCATGAATAATCCGACAACATTTGTTCTTAATCCAACGGATACCATTTCTCAACGAAGATTTCACTTTCCCTTCCACCGTATAAGCTTTGTATTTTGCTACCCTTTTCTTCCTCTTCATTTCTGCATCCGTAAACCCCCACGGCTTTCCGGCACTGACACGTGGCATTTGACGCGGCATCGGCGCGGGATCCTGAGTTGGGTACATCTGGTTTCCGCTGATAATCTCCATCCTCCGGTCTCCGCTGCCATACGAGGAGGGTCTTTGACCGGAGGTATAGTTGCAGGCATCCATTTCCTCAGGGTTTAAGAAGGGGTAGAAACGTAATTAAGAAATTTTCCGGTGAGATTAAGGGAGTGTTTGGCTGTAGGGTATATATAGAGAGGGATATAAATTAGGTGGAAGGGGTAATGTTATGGGGCAGTGTGACAACCTCGTTATTGGGATTGTTTAGTTGGACTAACACTTTCTCCCATCTTCTGATACTGATTTTGATGCTCTTTTTCTTATTAGTTAGTTTAATCACTTTTCTTAATCATATGTTAGTTTAATTAACTACACTTTATGGAGCATAATTCATTTTGGTAATCAAGAAGGAATCTCTATGTTTTCTCTGTCACCTCGTTTTCTCTTTTGGCTTTTATCATTACAGTAAACTATACTGTAATGATAGTTACATCTCATAATATAGAACAGGATTAGCTGTTTAAAGCTCATGATTTAATGTAATGTAAAGTTTATTTTAATTTACACAGCTTTCAAGAGGTAGCCATAGATCTGCTGATGTATTAATGATCAGGTAGAGATGAATTAACGAATCTTTAAGGTAAGTTATAGCAGTAGTTTAGTTAAATGTATCTGACGAGATGGAAAGTTTCAACTTTCCTTAATAATATTTTTAAGTATACAAAATTCAAGATAAATTTTTACAAAAAAAATGTAAACAATAATTTTACCGTTTTCCCTAGCATCAACGTCAAGAGATAGCAATGTTACATTGGAAACAGAACGTCAATAAAAAAAACTTTTAAAATAAGAACGAAAGAGGGAGAGACCGCTCCCTCCTCCTCCTATTGTTTTCTTCCCCGACTCCAATCATTGATATATACTTGTTGGGACTTGGTGAACCAATTGTGAAAAAAAAAAATTAACGTTTTTGATATAATTTGTCTTCTTCATATTACTGTATCTCTAAAGTTAATAATTTTATGAGCGCAACTACTAAACTCGATCATTTGCTATCGTTACTCTTCAGTTTTCTCTTAGAGGTGTTTGTTATAGAGAGGTTCTCAAATTGGATCAGTAATTGATTTATAGGAACCGACCGAATCAAAGCTTTCTCTTTAAGCTCTATTTTTTTCTGGGGAATGCATTATGATGAATGAAGTCTGCTAATCGGGTCAAGACATGCATGGCTGATCAAACTCACAGAAGTAAAAATAGCAAAGAGAAAATAGAATAAGAATGGCAGTTCCATTATCAACTATCTAATAACAACATCCTAATCAAAATGGAGAACACAAAACTGGCACTCAACTTACAAAAACACTCCTACGAAAATTTGACCTAACCAGACGGAGTAAGTTTAAGACAAAGGTCCACTCCAACATCCTCAGAACACAACTTAGAACTACTACGTTCAACATAAGACGCCACTGTGGTTGCAACCCTCAAAGGTTGTCCAATACAAACATGAGAAGGAAATTGCGAAGAAGATGAAAAAGATGGAATTAAAATAGGCTGCGAGGGAAAGTAACTTGGCTGAGGAAACTGTCCATTTGGATAATTGAAGTTGTTGGAAGGTAAAGCCTTCACTGCATGAGACTTCAGAAGTACTGGTGCAGCAGCAGCTATAAATCGACGTTCACAGTGGTATTGAGCACGTCTTGCTCTTTGACGTTCTCTTTTGTGAGCATTCTGGTGGCCTCCTAGTGCTTGCGAGTTTGCGAAGGCTCTACGGCAAAAATGACACTCGAATTTTCGGGTTAGTTCGAAAGAGTCGGTAGTTTTTGTGATAAGGACTTCGTCGTTATCTTCTGTTAGAGGAAATCCGAAGAGCTTGAGAGAAGAGGAGGGTTTTTGATGATCAGATGGGCATGAAGAAGGCTCTTCCATTATCATGTATATGTGAGAGAAGAAGAAGTTGTGTTGTGTATGATGAATCATAACATTTGCATTGTATTTATAGAGGTTTGCTGATAGAATCAGTATTTCTTGTTCAGAGGAATAATAGAAATATTTGTTTTCTTAAATGGTCAAATCGAATTATTTTTTTACCGAGTTGTCTATACGAATCAAATTAAATACTTAGAACTCACTTGGTTGAAAGTAAGTGAGGAGATTTGGGAAGTTTAGGGTGCGTTCATTAACAAAAAATTATTTTATTTATTGAAAAAATTTTCTGTGAAAATAGAAAAATTAGAAAACATGTTTAAAACTATTTTTTTCTAAGAAAAATAGAAAACAAGATTTTCCAAATTATAACTAAAGTTTGAAAACCACTAAAGTAGTTTTCCATAGTTTTCTTTTATAAAATAGAGCTTGTTTTTCACAATTTTCTAAGTTAGTAAACTAGAAAATACGCTAAAATTTTTTTATCTCACAAATTTAAAAATATCGTTTCTTTTTTCTAGTAAGTAATTGTAGAGAGGGTTTATGTGTATTCTTTATTTTTATAAAATAATTATTCATGTATAGATTTGATTGTTTTATATATATTATTGACTTATATATTTTAATAATTTTTAATATAAAATTTGAGATATTTTTTTTAATTTGATTATGAAAAATTAGTTAAAAAATTATAAATTATATATTTTTATATTCTTTTATAGAAGTTTTTTAAAAATTTGGTTGAATTTGAACAAGTTTTTAAATATTTTAAAATAGAAAAGTGTCACCTTTTGAACATGTTTTCTAAATTTTTTATGATTTTCTTAGAAATAGAAAACTAAGAAAATTAGAGATAGAAAACTGAAAATAGTTTTCTGCTAATGAACACACCCTTACATTTTTGTTTTGTTTAGTTGCGTTTTTTAATTTATCTTCCCGGAAGTCAAACACTCTACTTTTCCTATTTAAGGAAAGTTAATTACATAGCAAACCCTATGTAAGTTGAATTGCTTTAGAGAAATTGATCCACTTTTACTATTTTATCTTTGAATTTATCCCATGAAATGTTATTGATAAAGACAATTATGTA
The DNA here is from genome assembly GCA_948193385.1 of Breynia disticha f. nivosa. Lineage (NCBI taxonomy): Eukaryota > Viridiplantae > Streptophyta > Magnoliopsida > Malpighiales > Phyllanthaceae > Breynia > Breynia disticha. The sequence continues at coordinate 16,759 of CANYCX013660453.1, forward strand.
AATAATAATATTAATTTATAAAAAAATATTATATACGTTTAAAAAAATATAATTTGAAACAAACGACATTTATTCTTACTAACTAAAAAGTTAATTCCCAAAAATATAATTTTCCGAGAAATGAGCTTTTAAAAAAAATGCTACTTTAAACTAAGTGAGGTCTTAAACTAAAAATATGTGCAAATCCTTGATTAGAGTTAATTTTCAATTAACTTTGAAAATGAAATTTAAATTTCTCTTATCTCTATTATTAACAAGGTTAAATTGAGAAAGCTCTATTAAATCAAATATGAAGTCACACAAAATGGTTCAACTCATTCAAAAGTACAGTACTATTAAAATCAGACCGAATCAGTCAGAAAAATTGATAAAACAGTCTAATTTTAAATATTAAATTTTAAAAAAAATATTTTAAAATTAAAATAATTTTATATATTTATATATTTATTTATATATAATATTTTTAAATTATCAACCATGTAATCTCTTTTTTTAGTTCTATAACTGATTCGATTCTAATAACATTGGTAAAATAACGTTAACACTTTGTGTATGGACTTTTCTTTTTCTTTAAAAAAAATATGTAAGTATTCCTATCATTGGTACATTTAATTTTGTTAACGACTGCCTACAAGTCACGAAAAGAAGCTTCGTAAAGCAATGGAAATGAGGCATTCTTTTCCCACATATAATTCAATGAACAACAGAAAATTGAGGAAACAATTAAAACGTAATGGTTAAGTGCCATATATTATCACAATGCGACCTAAATCTATCTACGGGATGTTAGTTGGATTGACAATCTAACCCTCTCATTAAAGCTTGAGCCCAAGTTCGAGCCTGAGGAGAGTTGTCCCCTTGAAGGAAGAGTCGTGTCTCTCGCTCCGAACCTAAATTAATCTCGACTAATGTGTCGGGGATACCAGGCTTCACACCAAAAAACAATGCGACCTAAATCTATGACGTCCACTGCATTGTAGGGTAGCTATGTACGGAATGTAACAATTAATCGTAACCCTAGTTTTGTCCTTTAATTAGGACAAAACTATTGAGATGGACCACTCATACTTATTGATGTATAGGAGACGATGGAGCGATAGCTCCTCTTTCGTCTCTTTTTTCTCTTTCTTATCGTATTACTTGTAATAGTATTATTTTCTCTTGTCGTTCGTATTAAAAAAAACGACAAAAATATTGTATTGATTCGTGTATTTTTTATATACAAGGATTTTTTCAAACTTAAATATTATTACTCTATAAAAAAATTATTGAATTCGTAATTAAGATGATTAAAGAAGATATGTCATGATTTTTTTACGATAGAAACAATGCAGAAACAAAGTGAATACACCCGAATAATATGGTTCGAACACTGCGATTTACGTCAATAGACAAGAAAAACAAGTTATTATATTATGTCACAAAAACCCTTTGTCCGTGCGTACAACAACAAAAGGGGTCAATCAGCGCACTGAAGATACGGTGTTCGATCTCTGGTTCCGTAGCGGTCCTAAGGGAGGCATGCAGGCCTAGATCTGTTGGTCCGCCTGCTCCAACGGAGACTCCCTGTCCTTTGCTCGTGGGCTACACCGACCTCTTGCTTAAAATTTTATAACCAAAAAAAAATATTGTCACAGAAAAAGTAAAAATTATAAACATACAAAAGACAAATACAAATACAAGCCAATATAAATAAATTTATACCAATTCTACACAAAATCTTAATTTTATCATATTTTTTTTTAATTAATGTATTAAATCAAACTTATATATTTTATAACTTTAAATCTCTTAAAAAAAAAAGAATTAAATGGGAAAGATAAACATGCAATGCGTACACATGTAGTCTGTGTGAACCACAAATGTAGAAGATAGGCGTAGGAGTGAGGAGAGGAGAGGAGGGAGGTGTTGAAAGAAGACTAAACTAAAAGATGACATCAGAATGGCTTTCTGTCTCATCTTTGGGCAATGAAAGCTACTTAAATCATTAGTTGTACTTGCTAAACTGTGTCAGACATCTCACTTACTCTGACACGTGTTAGGACATGGTTAGCTCATGGAGAAGATCCGTTGTCGGCCAATAACATCTGCGCATGGTCACAAATAATTCGTCACCGCTGCTGGATGCTTGCCTTTTTCCTCCCTTATCACACTCTCTCCATTAATCCGTAACGCCCCTTAATACGACAATGAAACCTAATCACTCAGAACTCTTCTTCGAATCAGATTAATTTTGGCTCAGTAGGTTGAGAATACCGAAATTCAGACTCTCCATTAATATCTAATCCTTAATATAAAACTGTCTTTACTATAAACACTTTTTGTTTTATTTAATCTTCTAAATTACATAAATTAATTTTAGGGTATAATACTTTGTGTTTTATGTTATATCCGTAATTGCTTTTAAGTCTTTGTATTTATTCATGCCTTTTTAGTAGTTTTTGCATTATTCACACATTAGTACAAATTAGAAGTGACTTCTATAGTTACAAAATAAGTTTAGTTTTTACAGTTCTAAACGTTTTAGGATAACATATATCACGGTAATAAAATGAGTAAAAACGTGTGAGAAACTCAAAGACTATTACAATTATGTGAAAAAATAATAATTACGTATATATCACGTAGACAACAAAGTATTATGTCTCTATTTTTTTTACAAATCTTGAATTGTTATTACAAAAAGATTCTAATATGTCCCAAAAATCTTCATTCTTCAAAAGAAGAAAACTATGACAACATAATTTCAAAATTTTAATTAACTGTATGAGTTACATTTTTATTAAACTGTAAAATTAATAGTAATTTATTTTTAATTTTTTGAACATCTTCAATGTCCAACTTCCTACAAACCATTTTTAGCTTTTTCCAAAATTGACTAATAAGAATGTACATTTTTACCAAAACACAACTCATTGCACCATTTGAAAAAACTATATGTTCATATGCACGCCTATAAACAATGATAATGCATTCCTATCTATGTTTGTCTTTTTTTTTTCTCAAAATTGAATTTATAATGCTAAAATAATTTCTTTATATGAAGATGCATATCTTTTCTTTCGAACTTATGAAAAAAATTAAACAAATTCAAGTCAAACTGAAGTTGTTTTAAGGCTGATGATGTGAAGAAAGTAATTTCCATCCCCTCTTAGTTTAGAGTGCTCACTAGAAAAGGCAAAACATGGTTGTTTGGTTCATCATTAGTTATAATCATATTTGTTGTGATATATGGTGTATGTTGTTAAAGGGTTTGACTAGCACACGTGCTTAAGGGTAAAGAATCTCAAAGAGACCTGATCACAAGTCAGCAGATTAGGGCTTGTATGCTTCTCTAACATCTCGAACCTCGCACCTTCTGCGTGTTGGTTGACCCATTTAACTACTGAACCCACAAACGAGGGGTTGATATGCCATTTGTGTATATTGGTGATAAGACAATACTTAGCAATGTGCATTCTTGTTACTTTACTCTCATTCTGTTACTCTAACCCTAATCAAAACCTGCATAGATGGTATCACATCAAACGATTCGTTTACTCGTTTAATCCTTGCTACAACTCATACACCAAAAACCCTAAAGTGATAATACATGTGATTTGTTTATTCTTTAAAACATTAGAAATGAACAAACTAATTATTATCATTATGAATTGGTTAATGTTATAAATTTCTCAGAAGCTAAGCAAATTGGTACAAGAAAGTAGGAATAAAATGGGACCAAATAGCTTTGTTGTTTATACATATGTCCAAGAGAAGTGGTTGCTTTTTGACAAGCTTTAAGAAAAGGCATGCATCGTCCGAAGAGTAAGGACGACACCTTATGTGGGGGACTCCCTTTCTTTTGCCTTTTCTCCAGAGGGCTTTCCTCAGCTAACATGAGAACCACTTCTTCCTCTTAATTTGGACTTTTCACATTTTCAGCTTAACTATTTTCCTTCAAAACTTCATCAAAGTGTAGCTTGTAAATTTAAAGTCCAGTGTAGCTTGTGAATTCAAAGTATTGTATCCGTACACACGTGTGTAAATTTGTGAATAATACAAGTTGTAAAAACGTTTAATTCAAAACCAAACGATTTGTGTAACACCTATGACCTAACATCATTATAAACCGCTTATTATTCTTATATTTATCTGATGCGAGATATATTCTCAATACTCCTCCGCAAGTATAACGTAATTAGAAATATAATCTATCATTATCAGAATGATTATAACTTTTTACAAACAAGTTTAAAATTACATGATGAGACACGTCAAGATATAGCGATACAATATAAAAGACAATATAAATAGATTGGTATTACGAGAAGAAACATGACACGAAAGCTAGCGGTTGTATCCCCGCTTCCTCTATCTCCATCGCTGAAAGTAAATACAATCGATAACATTTTCTCAAACTTGTTTATTGAAACTTGTTTTCCTGTTCAGATTCTTCTGTATTGAACCAAAATTTTTTTGTTTTGATCGGATTATACACATATTCCTCTACGAAATAACGTTCCTAAATTGAAGCACAGATACTTTCCATATATGTAATCAGATAGCATCGAAAACGTACTAGATGGAGGAGGAGATTGGTGGTGTTGTATATGAAATGGATGAGTGGTAGTTGCTGGAGTCTCGCACGCGAATGTCTTGTCCACGAGTCACGGCAGTGGTTCCACAGTGTCAGTTCCTGTTTGAAGACGACAATAATGTTGCCGTAATACGACAAATCCTTACCTCATCTTACACTACCTTCGCATCAGACCTTCCTCCACATACCTATAGTGGCTACCTACTTGCTATTTGTATTGCACTCGTCTGGTTCTCGACCACATATAAATTGATCTCACCTTCTTGGCTTTTCAGTTTTCGGATGAATTATTGTTCTTTTAAATTTATACGAACTACCATTTACTTTCAGTTGGGTTTAGCGAGTTCGTCCGTAACGAATTGGATTGATCGGAGATCAAATAATACATTTATGTTACGTATTTAGATCATTATAAGAACTTATTGAGCAAATTGTTGAACTATTATATAAGGACTTTTGTTGAAAACCCTAAGTGCCTTTATGATCAGTTACTAAATTAACTTTCTATCAACTTACTCAAGAATTTATGATAGAGCATAGATCATTCAAGGTAGATGGAGTAAAACGATACAACGTGTCCCATGCATCACATTCCCAACATCAACCTCATCAATTCTCACTATAATACTACTTTTCCAAAACGAAGAATTAATAATTTTTTGTTTGAACACTCGGTGTCTGTACCTTCGGTGAGAAGTAATTCAGGATCTGTGCGGAGCACAGTTCTTGTCTCAAGAGAGCGACTCCGGTGTGATTCAAACCTGAAAGCACACCCAGCCAAATCTCATAGAAGACTGAATTGTCAACTCAACCAAGACGATCTCGTGTGTAGAATTAATACCCTGTAGCTAGCTTGTTACTTGTCCGTACAGAAATGACAATAATGAGTCGGTATGAATGTTGTAGTGACATAACAGTGAACAGATTAGTGTGGTTTCTGCACTAAACTAAAGTGAACTCATCGAGACAAGGTTGATTGGAATAGATAGCGATGCTTATCTAGATTTGTTGGAAAGATGTTATGAAACAACTTATCAAAAGATTTCAGAATCAATGGAGAGGGTCCCATTAAACTTTTCTGTAATTAAATCTTATCAGAAGGAACTGAAAGGCATTGTAATGCAGTCACATGATGTACCACAAAGACCTTTATGAATGGCTATGGTTTAAGGTCAACTTTGCTAACCATTGGCTTCTTCTTTGTTTCCAAGTGCAATTTCTTGTCAATTAAACAGTACCAACTTTTCCTCTTCAGTTGTTTTTGTTCTTTCAAGTGGTCATTTATGTGCATTAATTCTCTTTGTAACCATGGATAAGACAATTTTAAAAGCTTCAATTAAGATTAGTTTGACCTAATAAATGGGTAGAACCCATAAAATATCCTTTAAATTTAAATTTATTGTTCTTCTAATCTCGTCAACTGTTTTTATATTCTCTTAACCTCTTTAACTTCTAAAAAACTTAGCTAATAAAAACATGTTACGGTGTTAATTGTTTTAGTTAAATACTACTGTTTTAGAAGTGGTTGAGAAGGTACAAAATGAGTTGAGAATAATGAGTTTAAATTCAGGGGCCATTTTCACAAGTAATAAAAAATGTTACACCTTCGTTAGGTCGTCTATACTATAGAACTCGTTTGGTATTATTTTTGGAAAAAGTTACGATTTCTTAACCACCAAAAACAATTTTACGTGTTTGGTAATACTATAGGCTTAAAGTTAAGTTATCAAGTGTAACTTAGAAGATGATTTGTAATTGTTATGCATAAAAAGGAAAGAAACAAAGAATATTGTGTTGCACTGTGGGGGCTCAGAGCGGTGAAGGAAAGTAAAGTTGCAGGTGGAAGGGATAGAAGAAATATCTATTAAGCAGAAGCCGTAATTCATGTGATTTGTGTCCATTCACTACGACAAATGGTTGTTCAATCAAGGCCCCATTTATTTCTTCATCTCAAGCATATTTGTCTTTCCAAGTGCCTCGCAATTGACAGCTCCACTTGGATTTCTCTTCCTTAAATTGAATTCCAACAGGATCATATATTACACAGCCATTTCTGTATAAGAACGCGTTTTCATGAAAACGGTGAAAATATAATTAAACTATGTAAAATGACGTTGAATTTTACGCATTGTTAAAAGTATAAATATTGATTGAACGATTTATAACTCTGATTTGTTTTGTTTCGGTCGGGAGTTTTCTTATATTGCATTCATTTTTTTCACTTTTTGCATGATTTCTGCACAGTGCACGCATTACAAAAGGATATTGTCAGGATTGAAGAACTTTTTTTAATCACTAAAATTCAGGCACAATCGAACATCATTAAACCTTTTGAATTTAAGAGTAACATATTTTTTCTGTATATTAGCAAAGCTATTCTACACATTTCTACCAGGTGTGAGGTTTCTGTCTGACATCCAAGTTTGGTTCTGAAAATTTAGCAGTTTAGCTTTGAGCAGTTGCCTTGGAACAATTGAAGTGGTCATTCACCTATTCAAGTGGGAAGTAAGGTGAATTTTAATACGTGGACGGCACTCCACGTGATTTATTGATTTTTATAGATTGTATAAATTAAAACTTTTTTAAAGAATAAATCAAAAACTCAAATTTATTCTCCGTAAATCAACTTGTTTGTTGGTTGATATAAAAAGAAAGAGAGGATGAAATTGGGGAGAGTTCATATGAGGATGACCTAGTTGCTTTAGCGGCTTGATGAAGTCTCATGTTAAAATTAGCCAATATTTGACAAAACAAATAACAAGAAAAAAATATATATACAATCTTTCGAAGAAATACATTTATGGCTAAAACTGGCATGTTGTGTTGCCTCATTTCCTGAATTATTTGCAAAATTTCGGAATTCAATCTTGAAATTATATGGCCCTTAAGGAAGCCTTTGTGATGTGGTTTTGCCCAGTTCATAATGAGATATCAGACCCCTGGTCCGTCCGAAACACAGTAGCCCAATCTGATGGACATTAAAGTTTTGTCTTTAGACGTAACAAAATGATTTCTACAGCTGCGATAACACCTGGTGATATTATCATAATACTAATGAAAATCAAGTTTGCTTATTATTTCGCAACCAAGCATCGATATTGTACATGTGGTATGATCTTCTCTTCCTACTTTCAACCTAGTAAGTTAATATCAGAAGAATACGACGACCAGATTTACTACTTTCAAAGCACCACAAACAGTCGCTTCTTACTGTTCATCAGCTAAAGAAACTCTGCTTAGCCTACTGGGCAGCGTTTTCACATCATTGCTTCTGACCTTTCTGCTTCCACCGCGGCGACTGCTCGAACCATACACTGCTCTGTGCACTAGTGCCTTCCCAAAATGGGGCATAGATGATGATGACTGTGAAACCTTGCCGTCGGAAGTAGAGCTTTCATGGATGTTATCTGCAATCTCTGCATTCGCTTTCTCCGTTGCCATATTCTCTGAACACTTTCACCAGGGACACAAGGACTTGTACCAAGTCACAGTAAGGGCACTAGGGCAGGAAAGTGTCTATGTCGTATAGTAGGGCTGTAGGGGCTTTAAAGAGTGGGGGAGAAAGAAGGATATGTAAGCAAGCATGGATTCTAAAGTTGGATAAGGAATTCGAGGCAAATTTTTTATAGCAGAAAGAAAGGTGCTTGTGAAATTATAGTTAATACAAGAAGAGCAAGCAGTATTATAAAAATTGAATTGAACCAACCGGTTAAATTGGTGAATCAGTAACTGATTCAGTCCGATTTATCATTCAGACCGGTTTGTAAGTAAACATGTATCTAACCGATAAAAAATCAGTTAACCAACCCGTTCAAAACAGTTACAAGTTAATCGTGTGAATGTGCCTTTGATTGGAAGAAATAGCGAAGTGGCTAACTTTTGATCTGCAAACAAAATCCGTTGGCAAAGACAAGAACTGACCTTTCTCCTTTTATATCTTTTGTCTGTTTCCGACAGTTGCTGACGTTTGACGTCCGATCTTTCCGCTAATTCTCTTGCATTCTATTCACCTTTAACAAAAGAATTTCCACCAACTTATGAATATCTAAACTAGTTTCTTAGCTTTTGGCTTAGTGCTGCTCACAGATCGTGAAAAATCAAAACCGATGCACAGAGAAAAAAACTTTTAAGTTGTTCGGAGATACCTGTATCACTAGAAAAATGGCAGGTGAACATATTTGGAGGTTCCGAATCCGTGATCAGCTCCAATCACCATCTGAAAAACTGTGAGCTTGTTGAAAATTGTTGATGGTTCTCCTCTCATTGTCTGGGAAGACAATGAGGTGAAGAAACTGACATTTTAACTGTTCCTGCAACAAATATTTGAGAAATATGCTTTGCGGCTAATAACAAGTGAACTGTATCCGCTTTTTCATCGTATCCCATTACCAAAAACTGGAAGCTACGTGAAAAGCTTCTTCTAGGTTACTCTAAATTCCACTTTTCCTGTTCAGGGGAATGGAGTGAAGTTGAAACAACCTAAGTGCCCTTGTCTTTATCCCCAACAACCTTTAGACACTGCCCATCGTGCCATTAGTGGAGTTTAGGAAAAGAAAGACAAGATGATAAAATCTTGGCTTTATACAAGGACAAACCTCGCCCTATGACCAAGTTTAGAAGACCTCAAACCTATGCCATATAATGCTGCCAAATGTCAATACGCCAAAATATAACCAAACACAAGAATTATATCTTATCTCTAGACAAGATAAAATCCCACTTTTACTAAAACTTGAATATCAAAAGAGAAAATTCGTAAATTAATGTGGCAAATACATCTACAACATTGATGCCGAGTGAAATATGTTGTATTTTATACATATCTCACATGCAGCATTCACAAGAGTTTTACATTTTAACATATATACCTTTCATGTGCAAGAAACCTGCAACAAGTCCCCAAAATAAAATCTGCAGAAGTACAAATGTCATCGTGCCCCACCGTTCAGAATGGAGTACTGCCTGCAATATTGATTCTGTTCCATTTACCTGTATCACATATTTGGGAGTTGAAGCATACCCACAAACAATGATCAGCATCGTATCACATAAGATTAATGAACAATCTAGATAATATTTCCAATAGAAAAGACAAAGCTATGTGCTTTTCCCTTTGTGTTGACCACCAAACAGTTTTCCATGATCAATGATAGAAACACAAGGCTCAACACTACATCTAAAATAAATTCTGTTATAAAGGCACGACTTATGATCAAAACATGATGAAAATGCAACGTCATGTCTGAAATGAATAAATGCTAAATAGGCACTATTATGTTTTAACCTGGTATAAGCAAGTAAAGTGGAGGCCGTACCAGGTTATTTTTGGGAGAATGCCAATAGAAACCTTGCAGAGCTGCTGGGAAAAGGTCACAAGCAGCCAAAGCATAAATTATGAGTGCATTCATTCCCGTCCATTGAAGTATCATCACTGGCTTTCTAAAATTTTTTACATCAACCTGCACAAGATCTTACAGCTCAAAATAGCATCCCTAGATATTGGACAAGTACAATAAGCCAATGCAGGACCAATGTTTTATAGACATTGTGATAGGATCCCAAACCATTATGAGTAAAAATCAAGAGAAGAAAGATTCAAACAAAGAAAAAACTACAGATTTTATTATAGAATAGGAAGAACAAAGAGATAAAGGTAATAAGAAACAACTAGTAGCATTCGAGAGGCTACCACTCTCCCAAAGATAGCGATTC
>CANYCX013662406.1:0-13264 GCA_948193385.1 Breynia disticha f. nivosa
CGAAATACGTCTGCTCAATGTGCTACGATTTTCCATCAAATTATAACGAATTTCCCGCATTTGCAAGCGTACCTAGATAACAACATAAACATAAGAAAACTCTAACATTTATGCATTTTATCTATCAAAATATAAAGAAAACACGCTATAATATAAGTTGAATAGACGTGTATAATTGGCCCTATCAACCCTGACTACGTGCGTTGGCAGCGACCACGCGTACTCCCATACCACCGCGCGTAGTCTAGGTTGACACCATGTGGAACACTGAGTGCTTCTTGATTTTGGTTGGTTTGGATACCTTATGTTTATGTATAATTGTTACTTTGTGGTTTATGAGTTATGAGGATACGTTAAACCATGATTAAGTTTATAATGTGACTTGTTTTGAGCGTGTGAATAATTAAATTGTGGATGGTTGTCCATGTCGGTAAGTGTTGCTTATTGGGTCTCGAGACTCATGGTGTTTTATACCTGCCGTGTGGGCAGGCACCTGAGGAAACGTTTTGGATCGAGAGGGTGTATAGCTTTTGGCCGCTTCGACTCAGATTTGTAGATCAAAAAAGCTGAGGTGGGCTGCGCACTGGGTTTTCTCTCTCTTATTCTTCAAACTTGTATTTGAAATTGTATTGCAAATATTCATTTTGTAGGGTTATGTTTGAAATAGAATTAGTCTGGTTTCTTTTCCTATATAACCCTAATTCATTTTGGTAAAACGTTGTAAATTTGTATTTGGTAAGGGAAGGTATTTGTATGTTATATACCTTTTTAATGTGAATGTGTTCTTTAAATTTGCAACCAGATTTTGTACTTACTATTTAATCAACTAATGATGTCCAAAATGGGAATATCACCTTAAGAAAATTGATATAATAACCACAGGTGGTAGTCGAATTTTGTGGGTCACACTATCCTCATCCTCCACCACCTTACTATCATAGGAGGATTTTTTACGAGAGTTTAGGAAAAAGTACTTACCAGAGGTATACATGAATGCAAAAAAAAAGAGTTATTAGTTCTAAAGTAGGGGAAGATGATTATAGCTAAGTTAGAGTTACAGTTTACCCAGCTATCACATTTTACTATGAGTTATATTTCTATTGGTAGAGATAAATGCAGGTTATTTAAGGATGGTTTGAGCAAGAAAATTCACAAACAAATCCTTAAAACCGAAACGAGAAAGTATACAGTATTGAGGGATGCAATAATTAGAGTAACTTCTTCAAGTTGATGATGATGAGGAAGAGGAAAAAGCAAGTAAATAGAAGAGAGTAGTAGCTCCAGGAGAGTCTAGTAGACCGGGTAAGAGGACTGAGTTTACCCTTACTCATAGCAAATTCTAAGGATTTACTGCAGGCGGATCACGACTTTTTTTTGAGCAGGCTTATCACTGTAGAGGATTTGGATGGGAAGGACAGGGTAGCTCAACAACAGTTTCAGGACCTACTAGACTTCTGTGCCGGCATTGTCAGAGACTTCATTTTGTTGAGTGTAGGACGTTGATAGGACGTTGTTTTATGTGTGGCCAGCAGGGACATTTTGCTAGAGCTTTCTTTGTTAGGAGAGATAATATTGGGATGGAGAGAGTTGTATCTCAGACACAATTGGTAGTGCACAGTAGTGATCTGACGATAATTGCAAGTGATAATCGAGAAGCTGCTTGTACTCGAGCATCCAGCCGAGGTAGAGGAGCCTCTGGTACTCTGACTCAGGGACATGCTAATTTTTTGCAATGTATTGACGAGAGGCATCAAAGTCCCCTGAGGTTATCACAGGTGAGTTACATTTATTTGGTGTTTCTACTTATGCATTGATAGATCCTAAATCTACACATTCATTTATTAACCCCTGAATAATACATGTAGTGAAACTTAAACCTGAGACATTGACACAGAGCTTAGGAGTTCATACTCTATTAGGTGAAATGATGTGGGTACATACAATATATAGAAATTGTAAGATACAAATACAAAGTACAGAATTGACATTTGCAAATAGTTTTGCAAAATTTAGGAGAAAAACAGTTGTATGCAAAACTTAGCAAATATGAGTTTTGGTTAGATCATATAATGTAATGTCCTATAAATTGTATGAATTTAAATAAATGAAAAATAGCTTAAAACTGGATCGAATCGGATCGATTTAGGCAGCATGGTATGAGAGCACGCTCTCATGCTCATAATTGAGGATTAACATGACATTATGCTCATCCTAGAAAAATGACACGAGTCGTGTCGAATTAAATTCAGAATGAGATCATGCATGATTAATTAAGAACTCGTGCTGAGATGCACGGTATGACGTGAGGCACGATCTGTGCTCAAGGGTGTGTTGATTGGATTGATATGTACATACTGACTGAGTAACCTGCTTCATTTTCAAACAGAGTGGACATGAGAGATTGAGCAGCTGAAAACCCAGGATATGTGGAGCAAGTGTATCTCAGTAAGACATAACTCTTTTTCTTGCAAATTTGATTTCAAAGTTAATAAGGTGAGCTCATACTCTTGCTTTTGTATATGTGGGAGAGTTTAGCTTGCTGAGATTTTATAGTATGAGGATTGGGAGTTGTTTGATTGCTGGAAAACTTATAGTTCATGGACTTGAACTTAGTTAACATCATAGAGATGAGTTAGATCACATGAAATATGATTTGGATGGATTAGAGGAAAATGGTTATTTGTGGAAAGTTATGTGGAAGAGACAATTAATGTGTTAGGGCTGCTGTGTTTGATGTTTCTAAGTGTGAAACAACATAAAGATTTAGTTGTTAACAGCCTTTGAATGCTTATTTTTGTATAGGAGGATCTATACGACGATTGGATCAAAGTTGAGCCCAAGCCCGGCTTCATACGATAGTCGAGGTAAGTGTTCATATGCTTACGATTTACTTTTTATGATTACTCATAGTTGCCAGAATGTAAATGAAAGGAAAAACTAACAAAGAGAGGTCCTGTAAGGACTTGTATACAAATTGAGCTAAAGTTAAAGCTAAATTAACTATATTGTTTATGTTCTATATGATGCTTTGTGATTTATAATATGTATGAACTGTATTCATACTTATTGTTCATATGCTATATCATTTTGAACTTAAATCTATATGAACCTGTGTGGTATACTATTGTTCCTGTGTGGAAATTGTTGTGTGCTCTTATATGAATGTTGCATATAAATTCACATATGTTACATCTTATATGTGTAACACGATTCCTGTTTGGACTTTTCTATGTGGATTATGGACATGTTGTGTGCTGCCCATAGACGAGTTCAATACCATCTTTACGAGCTATACACTCAGAGCTATGTGTTCAGGCTGTGTGTGTCTATCCTCTGTTGTGTGCTATAGAGGACAAAAACCTTAGTATATCCTGTGTGGATTGCATTAGCATTGCCTACTGATTTGCATCCATTTAAATGCAATGCTATAGAAAGAATTTGTGTGATCTTACTACTGTGTGGTTAATTTTGTGTGGTTATTAAAATAAGGCTATGTGGTTATTGATTTTGTGTGAATCATGATTAATGTGGATATTACTGTGTGGATTCTACTATGTGGCTATATGGATTGTTGTTGGTATGGTATGTGTTATGTGCTATAGATGACTAATTCAAGTCTATTATTATAACATCCTGAATTAAATTTTATGGGAACTTAATTGAAAATAGAAATAAATTGAAAGTAAAAAGAATTAAAGAAAACAATGTACATATGAGCACGATTGCAAAGGTTTAGCATGAAAGATAAAGCACGAGCCATGTTTGGCCTTACTAGATCGTGCCATGGTTGTAAAATTGGCATAAGTCGTGACTAGGAAGAAATGGAAACCATTCCATGGAACAAATTGGCACGAGACGTGCCTACAAAAATTAGGTCGTACCAATTAAATTGGTGGCACGATTGAACGGTCAAGTCGTTCCTTGGTCATGCTAAGTTAAATAAAAATCGGTGCTCGAGTTTCAAACTTCATTTTTACTTCCGGAAACATTTAGAACCTCCAAAAACTAAAGGATTAAGCAGAGAACCCTAAAGGGTGATTGAGAAGATATTTTTTATGGAAATGGCTGAATGTTTACAGAAGAAAATGATAGGTAAAGGTAATCTCTGATTGTCTATGTTTGAATACATATTAGTGAGCTTAAAACTTGTATGGATTCTGGTTTGAGGTTTTGAGAAGAAAGTAGAGAAAAATTGAGTTAATCTTTAGTAGCTTGAAACTTGTTTGGATTCCTGTATTAGGAGATGACGTTTGGAGCATGTATGGGAATTGGCTTCATGTTGAGGTTATAGAACTTAAGGTAAGTGTTTTACCTTTACTCATAGTATGGTTAGGCTACTGAGTATTGAAGGATATAAGTATAAGATAGAATTATGCTTATTGAATAAATGAAAAGATTATGCTTTGGCATGGATGAACTTAACTTGAATAAGTCAGTATGAGTGTAGAGTAACTGTCCTCACTTACTTTGTGGTATTTTCATATGTTTAGATGGAATTAATGGATATAATAATTATGATTATTATGAAAGATTTGTAAAGGTCCTATACACTAAGTAGGATGAGATAAGTTTAAATAAAGCTTATAATATGTGAGTATGTAAGTGATGTTATAAGTGTCCTTACACTTATTCATATTTAGAACTAATATGTTCTTAAGAAACGTAATGAATAATACGATAAACTTCAAAGCTTAATGGTTTGAAAAACAATAAGAATGCTCATATGTGTATTATATTCGTATGAATATAGTTTAGCTTGATTGCTATGTTTTTTACTTTGATAAGTTTAGTGTGATTTATATGAGCATGTGGATTATGAGATTATATGGCTTAATTGTGTGTTCTTGCCTTAATTGTGATTAGTATGCTCATTGGATATGTTGATATATGGTTGACATCTCATTGATGTTAAAAGCATGTGATTGCTTGTATGATTGAAAAGCATGTGATTTGCTTGATTGAGCATACTTGATTATGGTATTGGTATTTATTGTGGCCATTGAATGCATTATTAATTCATTGTGTTGCTTGATTGTGTGACACTGGGCTGATATCCTAGGCTAGGTCTGAGGATTATTCTGAGCTGGGTTTGATGTCGTACTGGGTACGATGCCGGTCTGAGACCGATGTTATTCCCAGAGAGATTCTCGATGTCTAGAGCGATTCTCGATGCTGGTGAGAAACCAAGGGGAAAATGGAAAGATAAAGAAAGACTGTAGGGCATATCGCATGTGATTGCATTGTCATTCATGTGTATAATTGAGATTGGCATTCATATTTAGCATGTTTGATCATTGCTTTATGATATATAAATGTTGAAAGGTTTGAGCATGAGATATGTGATATGTTAAATGTGTATATTATGCTTTGGATATGTTTTGGTAAATGACTTGATTGGTTTGTAAACAAGTGTAATTGGGTGTTGGTGTAGGAAAACGTTGTTACTATGCTAAATACTTATTCTAGATATGAAACATTGAGAAAGGAACTTGTTTGCTATTATGTGAATGGTAAACCAAAACATAAAGTACAAAACAGTAGATCAACACGACAATCGTGTTGATCAACACGTCTTCGTGCTAGAGATTTAACTTGGAAAGTTTGTATAAGCACGACCCCATGCTAAATCATGACACGACCTATGTCAACTGTAAAATTAGAGATGAGCACGTCCCTGTGTTCATCGAGCATGCCCCTGTACTGACTGGAGTTTCCCCTACACTTCATTTTAACAACAATTTGTTTATCACTGACTAAATATATTTTATATACTCACCCCTGTATGTTGTTTTAAAGTTGTGCAGGCATAGCTGGATTTCACAAGGAGGATTCGAGCACGTATCTGTTAAAAGTTAATAGTTTTCTAAAAGTGTTTTCAATTCATTCAATTGGTTTGAATTTTGTTTTACAAATTCCTTGTATAAATTTTTATAATTAATAAATTGTTAACTCTTTCAAGTTATTATATAACTATCCATGATTTGATTAAATATTCAGAAATAAATGGTTTTAAATTTGAGCCAACAATTAGTGGTATCAGAGCAGGGCTTAGACTCCCTTGGGATAGGCACCTCATTTTTAGAGTCAAATGCATGATTTTGACTTTGAAAATAATGACTTGAGTTTTGTAAACCATGAATGGTTTAAGAAAAACCTTTGTTCTTTGACCTCGTGGCATCCTCGTAATTGATCAGGTATGTCTATTTGAGTGCAATCTAAAGGTTCTTTATGAAATATATTTGAAGGCTAAGGACCAAGAATATGATTAGGAAAGGTGTTAAGTGAAATGAACTTATATCGATGTACTCACATGCCTTGATTGGTTAGGTTAAATGCAATGTGTTCTTAACCTATATCACTTTACGAAAGGCAGGAAATGATCTGTGTACATAAAAGCTATGTAATATGATTAAATGACCAAGATCCGTCATAGAAATGAAGACAAAAACTCATTGATAGTGCCGAGCGAAAACTCGAGAGAAAACTATCGGTCAAAAATTTCGACGAGATATCAGGGTGAAAGCTTTGAAAGAAAAGATATAAAACTTGTACTAGGAAAATCTGTAATTGCCTTTCATAATACATATCTATACATATGTATTCTTGATATTGGGTAGTTAACGAAATAAGACTACTGTAAAATAGTTAAGTGTGTCTAACACACGATCACGATGAAATGGTTGAATTAAACCATAAGAATAGAGAAAAACCATACGTATGATATGTTCGGGAGTAGAACATATGAATATGATTATTGATATGATAAGGAATGATTAAATGGTCATTGAATGGACCTAATGTTGGCACCTAACACGACCTCGTGCCTGCAAAATTGATGTCATGTTGAATTTAAAATGTTCATTTTAGTGTGTTGTCACACCTTTGTGTCGGACTTATGCTGGACAAAGAATCTTATGCCAAATAGCATGACAACTGTGTTGAATCAAACTACCTTTGTTTGTTGCTATAAATTGAACAAAAGTTACCATTTAGTGAGTGAAGTAAGAATGAGAACAATGTGTTGTAAAGTTATAAAATATGTTAAGCCTTAACGGAAAGAAAGAACATATGATGTAACATATTTTCTTATTATGGTTATGACATTTGTGCCATAGATTGATGAAAACTAGTGAGAAAGAAAAGTAACCGCACAAATGACATGAAGAAGATTTCAATGTTTATATCAATATATTCTGCTCACATGCATGATTTTATGCAAAATGATTAAATGGTAAAGATACAGTAGATGTGTTTCTTAACACAAACCATCACGAAAAACTAAAATATCAACTTACAAAATGTCTTCTTGGAGACATAAACGAAATTGTAAGAGACAAAAAGAACTATTTAAGAAAGAGAAGACCTATTCAAGAGAAATGATCTAGAATGTATAAAGACGCGATGTTTTCACAAGTTACTATGAGACATCTGATGTTGAGATGTTTTCGCATGATATTATAAAAACATAGTGTTCAAGAGATATAATGAGAAGATTGCTATTGATCTTAGTGTTCTTAAGCATACAATGTTTAAGGCTTGTCTTTGGGTATGGTGGTTACCAAATGGTTAAATGTTATTGTTAGAATGGAGTGTATATACTGAGTATCTATGGGAACTGATAGATTAAACTAAATACTAGCAATAGGATCTATCTATGATATATATTTGGCCTTAAACCGCATCTGATATACATAAACCAGAAACGCAGTACGTTCTGTACTCTTTTTGGCACGACCTCGCGTTGGCTGGATATTTTTGTATGAGCATGTCATCGTGCTTAAGCAACATGACCTCATGTTGGCTACAATTATTTCCTACACAACATATAAATAGAAATGTATAAACAGACTATATGGGAACTGAATTTTATTTCAGAACGTACTTAATGTACGTAAATGATCAGACGAGATTTATTGAGTTAAGGTTTAGTCCTTTGCTTTATGGTAGAAATTGTTGCTGTAAGTATGTCATAACTGCCACGTAATGAGGAAATTTTGTGGAAGATAACAATGAGTTATAAGATAAATTGAGGTTTAGTGAATATGTGATAGTAATGTATACTACTTACGATGATTTAGCATGAACAAGAAATGTCTTGATTACTTTTGTTTTGAGATGAATATGATTAGGAATTGATTTATTTATGCTTGATTGCATATGATTGTTTGGAATGGAAGAATTAATGAGATTGAACTTGTTGAGATAGTGACTCAGGTGATGAGAGTAACTTTGTGGAGAGAAAAGAACTACGTGTGGTATATATTCATTGAGGTTTTTGGTGGTTTGTTTCTTTTCTTGAAGGTAGTGCCAAGATTATCAGTTGATTACAGAAGTAATTTTCAGCTTCCTACAAAATTTCTTGACCAAGAATAGGACATATTCTTTCATTTTTCTTATACATGTTTTCATTCATGAATTTTTGCTCATGCGCATAAAATCATCATTTTATTACCTATCTTGGATGGCCATTACCCGATAAATTAGAAAGCGTATCTAAACTGATAATATGAAAGGTAAGAAGAAAATGTGTAGAAAGAAAGTGTTTGAGAAACAAATGAGTGCGTCTAAGTTTAAATATTTGAATAGCTATATGGAATACGAATAAATGATATGATTATTACTCATTATGATAAGGAGTATGATTTCATTATGATGAATTCACATTTGTGAGAACAGGATGTGTACTTTGGTTTTGATGAGTTGGCACTAATATGTTTGATTTATATCACAAGGTGTGAGTTAAAGGCATGATATCACATCCACTTGAAGGTAATTCAAGTTGTGAATGAAGCTGGAATGTAAAATACAAATGAGAGTTAATGGCTTATGTTAGAGCATATACTTATGGGCAATTTTAGTGGTGCATAAAACTGGAATGTGAAGGTTTAGACTTGCGCAATATCTCTATACCACTTGCATATAACTTTTGGGGGTGAAATTTTCTAAGTAGGAGAGAATTGTAACATCCTGAATTAAATTTCATGAAAACTTAATTGAAAACAGAAATAAATTGAAAGTAAAAAGAATTAAAGAAAACAATGTATATATGAGCACGATTTCAAAGGTTTAGCATGAAAGATAAAACACGAGCTGTGTTTGGCCTTACTAGATCGTGCCATGGTTAAAACATTGGCACGAGCTGTGTCTAAGAAGAAATGGAAACCATGCCATGGGACAAATTGGCATGAGACATGCCTACATAAATTGGGCCGTGTCAATTAAATTGGTGGCACGATTAAATGGCACAAGCTATGCCTTAAATAAAAAGTGGTGCTCGAGTTTCAAACTTCATTTTTACTTCCAGAAACATATAGAACCTATAGAAACCGAAAGATTAAGCAGAGAACCCTAGAGTGCGATTTAGAATTTATTTTTGATGGAAATGACTGGATGTTTATAGAAGATAATGATAGGTAAAGGTAATTTCTTATTTTCTATGTTTGAATACATATCAGTGAGCTTGAAACTTGTATGGATTCTGGATTGAGGATTTGAGAAGAAAGTAGAGAACAACTGAGTTGATCTTTAGTAGCTTGAAACTTGTCTGGATTCATATACTAAGAGCTAACGTTTGAAGTATGTATGGGAATTGGCTTCATGTTGAGGTTATAGAACTTAAGGCAAGTGTTTTACCTTTTCTCATAGTATGGTTATGCTACTGATTATTAAAGGATATAAGTATAAGATAGAATTATGCTTATTGAATAAATGAAAAGTTTGTGCTTTGGCATGGATGAACTCAACTTGAATAAGTTAGTATGAATGTAGAGTAAGTGTCCTCACCTGCTTTATGGTATTTTCATATGTTTAGATGGAATTAATGGATATAATAATTATGATTATTATGAAAGATTCGTAAAGGTCCTATGCACTAAGTAGGATGAGATAAGTTTAAATAAAACTTATAATAAGTGAGTATGTAAGTGATGTTATAAGTGTCCTTACACTTATTCACATTAACATCTAATATGTTCTTAAGAAATGTAATGAATAATACGATAAGCTTGAAAGCTTAATGGTATGAAAAAGAATAAGAATGCTCATATGTGTATTATATTCATATGAATGTAGTTTAGCTTGATTGTTATGATTTTTGCTTTGATAAGCTTAGTGTGATTTATATGAGCATGTGGATGATGAGATTATATGGTTTGATTGTGTGTTCTTGCCTTGATTGTGATTGGTATGCTCATTGGATATGTTGATATATGGTTGACATCTCATTGATGTTAAAAGCATGTGATTGATTATGTGATTGAAAAGCATGTGATTTGCTTGATTGAGCATACCTGATTATGATATTGAGATTTATTTTGGCCATTAAATGCATTATTCATTTATTTGTGTTGCTCAATTGTGTGACATCTCATTGAATGCCAGTCTGAGACTGATGATATTCCGAGAGAGATTCTCGATGTCAAGAGAGATTCTCGATGCATGTAAGAAATCGAGGACAAAATGGAAAGAGAAAGAAAGACCCTGGGGCATATTACATGTGATTGCATTGTCATTCATGTGCATAATTGAGATTGGTATTCATGTTTGGCATGATGTGAATGATAAACCAAAATATAATGTACAAAACAGTAGATCAGCATGACAATTGTGTTGATCAGCACATCCTCGTACTGGAGATTGAAACTGGAAAGTTTATATGAGCATGACCCCGTGCTAAATCATGACACGACCCGTGACCATTGGGAAATTAGAGATAAGCATGTCCCCGTGTTCATTGAGCACGCCCCGTGCTGACTGGAGTTTCCCCTGCACTTCATTTTAACAACAATTTGTTTATCACTTACTGAGTATATTTTATATACTCACCCTTGTATATTTTTTTAATTTTGTGTAGGTCTAGCAGGATTTTATGAGATCTATTAAAAGTGAATAATTCTATAAAAGATTTTTCAATTGATTCAATTGGTTTGAATTTTGTGTTACGAATTCCTTGTATAAATTTTATAATTGATAAATTGATAACTCTTTCAAGTTATTATATAACTATCTATGATTTGATTAAATATTTGGAAAGAAATGGTTTTAAATTTGTATCCCATAAGTATGATATTTGCAAGAGAAGAGTGTAAATGTTGCATGGAAAAGACCTAGGCTATGCCATAATTCGTTATAAACTGTAAGGTATAAATTCATGTGTTCAAATCAAGGGAAAACTGAATGAATTAATCATTTCTGTAGCTCAGCAGGCCCCTATGCTGACCAGCACGTCCTCGTGCTGGAGGTCAATTTTAGCAGCGCACATCGTGTTAAAGAGTAATATGGAAGATGAGATGAGCACGACATCATGTTCAACCTGGCACGAGCCGTGTCAACTTGGAAAGTAACTATTGAGCATGGCTTGTGTTCAAAGAGGCATGACATGCCGACTGAGAATTACACATGAACATGACCTCATGTTCATGAGCACGTTCCGTGCTGATTACAAAATTCTCCTGCAATTCATTCAAACAGATTTGGGTTTACACTTACTCAGTATTTTTATATACTTACCCCTATAAGTTTGTTTAATGTTGGGTAGATCGTAGGTAGCTGCTTGTTGGACTACAAGTTGAGTGATAAGAGTTTGTACGAGCTTTAAGCCTGAGGTTTGGCTCCAGGGATTAGTTTTTTTGATGTTTTGATGTTATACATATTTTGTACATATGGATATACATGCATACTATGTTTGAAATTTGTTTTCAAACTATTTTATTCTCTCCTCATTTTCAAGATTTGATTTTTATATCATTTCTTATATTACATTGTTTATTCAGGAAAAATGGATTTTAGATTTTAGTTCCACATGTATTCTTCTTAAGACACGTGATATCTGGATAAGGAATATCAGTAGATCCTAAGAAAATTGAAGCAGCAGTCAATCAGGAACCTCCTAAGACTGTTATAGAGATACATAGTTTCCTGGGTATGGCGATTACTATCATGGATTTGTAGAGGGATTCTCGATTATAGCTTCATCGCTAACCGGCTACTGAGAAAGAATGTTTCTGTTCAGTGGAATGAACAATGTCAGCAAAGTTTCTATGAATTAAAATATTGATTGACCACAGCTATAGTCCTTATGATTCTTTCGAGTATAGGAGGATTCATTATTTATAGTGATGCTTAATATCAAGGACTTAGATGTGTATTAATGCAAAATGGGAAAGTGATAGCATATGCCTCTAGACAACTCCGACCACATGAAACCAACTATCCCACTCCTGAACTGCCTTTCTAGGATCAGGTTTCACTCCCTCCACTAAGATCACATGTCCTGGAAAGATAACCTCAGACATCCAAAACTCGCATTTGCTGAACTTAGCGTACAACTCTTTTCCTTTTACCAAATCTAACACAATACGGAGGTGTCTCGGATGTTCATCTCTATCTCTCGAACACAACAACACGTCATCAATGAACACAACCACAAACTAATCTAAATAAGGCTAAATACCTTATTCATCAGTGTCATAAATACAGTTGGTGCATTCGTTAACCCAAATGGCATAATAATGAACGTGAAATGCCCGTATCGAGTCCTGAATGTTTTCTTCTTAATCGAGCTATCCTCAACTCTCAGCTGTCAATACCCTGACCTCATGTCAATTTTAGAAAACACCGTAGCTCCCCGCAGCTGATCAATCAAATAATCTATCCGTGGCAACGGATACTTGTTCTTTACAGTCACCTTATTCAGCTGACGATAGTCAATACACAATCAAATACTACTGTCTTTCTTCCGTACAAATAACATTGGTGCTCCCCAAGGTGATACACTACGTCGTATAAAACCTTTCTCTAATAACTCTTCCAGCTGTCGTTTCAACTCCTGTAACTCAACAGCTGCTATCCTGTAATCATGCATTCTGAGCATTTTACCCTTTGTGTCCTGGTGTAGTATTTAATAAATACTACCCATAATTCCGCTCTCAAGAGCCATAACTACTCCCTCATCTTGCTCACTTATGAGTCATTTATTTCACTTAAATTGCTCACCTATGAGCCCCAAATGCATGAATATCATGTGCATGCTCCATGGAAATACTCATGCACTAATTCATGTACCAATTGATGCCAATAACATACCAATTCATGCCATAACATACCAATTCAAGGTCCAATTCAATCATTGATCAACACATATTAACAACACAATCATCCCTCATTCCAAGCTTGTCTAACCTATGCATAACAACCATCCATTAAAGCATTAGACATTTCATGCCTTCATCAAAATCACATTCAAAGACTCCCACAAGCACATCAA